>BRZM01000034.1:591419-619268 GCA_033238685.1 Lates japonicus | reverse complement strand
TTATGTGTGAGTCAGTGAGATGAAAGAGACAACGTATCCCCTTGGATCTGCAACCACTCACACACAAGACGCACAGACACACACACATACATACAGGGACACGTACAAGGATACGCACACATCAGGCAAAGCAAAATCAAGCTCTTGCTCAGACCGGATATGAACATGATTCAAGGAGTCACCTGGGAGTGTCATTTCTAAGTATCTCCAGTGGGACTCGCCTCAGGTAATCCATAAGCAATTATTCTGGGGAGACAACAGACAGGCCTGTCATATCCGTTCTCCTCTGTGCAAATGCACTCAGGCAAGAACAAACGCTGCCACGAGTGTGCGCGCACATACACACTGGTACACATTTGCACATCTATATACAAACGCATCTTCTTCTCACCTTTTCTCCCTCCCCCCTCTCTCCTTCACACACAAATACACCTAATCTCACACGTACTCTCTTCTTCTCGCTCACACAAACTCACCAAATTTACGTTTTCTGTCTTCACACATTCTCTCCACATCTCATCCTCACCTTCTCTCTCCTCATCCACACTCACACAGGAATTACATTTCAGTCCTAATGAGGTCTGTCCACTGGCCTTTAATTCCTTCTTCATGAACTTAAAAGGGATTTTGCACAAGTTTGAGTTTACTTTTTAGGAGGTGTGCTACCAACCATAATTTATCTAATTCCAACATAATCTTGGAGGGAGCAGCACTGCTGTATGGATTCCACTTATTTTCCTTTGTTAAAGAAAGGGTTGACTACAAAAAAGGATGAGTAAGGCAGCCTGTCAACAGTTTGAGCAGATTTTTTTCCTTAAGAATGTAAAGACTGTACAGATTACACCTGGCTGACATCTTCATCTTAATACTGAAGTCAGAATTTGCGTTGAATATTGTTTTACTACTGGTGCAGAGCTGACAGATTTAAGAATTGGGCCGGCTTAATATTTTGTATGAATCCATGAATAATTTTTATTCAGTGTATCAGTTTACGTCTTTATTAACACTTTAATCTCTGAGGTGAGCAACCTGTTGCACGCTCTCATGAAAATGTCAATGTAAGCTCATGGATTGAAGTGTGTGCTGCTACTGTCAGTGTGAAGTTCTCCTGCTTTCTGTCTTTTTTCTGCTTTCCTGCTTTCCTAGCACACCTCTGCTGCATGTTGAAGCATGTGAGCTACACAATGGACCTGCAGCACCACCTTCCTGGGTGATCAAATATAATTATGATTGTAATGTGTTCCGCATGCATTTACACCATGCACTAATATGCATTTTTCTCTGCCCAGATAAGATTTTCAGATAGAGATGGCAGGCGTAATGTAGATAATATTTGCACTACAAATGGCAGTTTTAATACGAAAGAAAACCAGCTACCCTCAGCCAGTTCTTAATGCTCTTAACACACACTGAGGACCAAACAAAATCTACTCACGTCTCAGAAATGTTGTCGCTCCAAACATTTAAAACTCAATATGCCTCTGACAAGTATAAAAGTACAACAGCACAAATGGAAATACAGCTTTGTTTGTTCTTCCACCTTCCCGGGTCAGAGAACCTCTCTAGTACTCTCCTTATGAAAATGAAAGGTGATACAATGGAGGCTGACACTAGCAACACTCTTATGAATTTTAAAAACAGAGATGAAACGCACTCCAAGTCCTTAGACGACCCAACTCGAACGCTAACCCTCCTGGACTCCCTAAGAAAAATGTCTGACTCTTAGTTTGGACTTAGTCAAGGGAGAAATGAGCAGAAATGGCTCAAACACCTAGCTAACACCCTGCCCATGTCTGCAACCCTTTAATTCATGCCTTTATCGTTTCTCGTCGCTTGGTTGCTCCCCTCTCTTGTCTGCCTTATATATTTTTTTCCAATTACTTGAGTGCACAAAAGCCCTTGCCCATTTGGAGTGCAATAAATTATCGTCTCTTAATTAGGCAGCGAGGCGGTAAAAGCATGTCTGTCCAAGTTTGTTTCAACCTGACTGAAGATTTTATGATTGAGAGGTGCAAACTAATTGGATTCTTAACTGGCTGTCTGGATAAAATTGCTAGACTATCAAAGAGGGATTGAGTGAGTGATTGAGAAGGTGGGAGAGAATGCAGTGTGTGAGAAACCCAAAAAAGGGAGAAGGGCTGAGAAAGATGGACTGTGACAAAACAAAGAGGATGGAGGGAAATGACAAACATAGGCAAAGACACATATGAGCATTTAGACATAGAGATAAAGTGCAGTTAGAGACACCAAGATCAGTCAGAAATTCAGTCCATATAAGGTGTCATTTCACACAAACTGAGTATACTTCTAATTATTGTTTTTTTAATTACATATTTTGTAGTTTGAGGAGTGAGAGTTCAACTTTCTACCTCCTAGCCAAAGTGTCCAAAAGCCAAATCATTAGCAAAGTGATCGTTCCTTCCTTTGGCCTTAATTGTGCCCCAGGCCTTGTCTGATCAATAGATTAAATTGTTCATCACAAAAGCCTTTGGTGCCTTGTCTGGTGCCACAGATTAGAATTCAAGGCTGGAGCATACATAACAAGTCTCTGATTAAAATCAAATGCAATAAAGAAGGAATGGGGGGGTCCCATTCCACATATCAAAAGATCCAAAATAGGTTTTGGCAAGCAGGGGTACATCTGAGCGGTAGCAAGAGGTAAGTGGAGTCCTGATAAGATGCTGTCTCTCATTGATGACCATAGAGCTGTCTGCACTCCTTTCAGGGGATGGTGAGCTTGGGAATAAGACCAAAGCTATAGTGACTGGGGAGTAAGCCACAGAGTTGGCACTGTTGCTATTAAGTCATGAGCTTCATGCTTGAAAAGGAAAGACAAATTTGTTGTTAGAGGAATTGCATTAATTTAGAAAAGGCCTAGTGGTGCTGAAAGCCAGGATGAACAGGCAACAATGGAATACCTGCTACCTCCAAATCCCCCAACAGCTGACCTGCAATTAGTACAGACTGTAGAAGGGCTAATTGCAGGCTAAAGAAGTGAGCTACCCTCTTTTTAGCTTTCTAACCTCCAACATCTTGAGAATAAAGCCAGGCAACGAGCTCTGGAGGTCATCGGTAGACATCCCTGGCCAGACAGCCATGGGACTCTACCTCCTCACAGGTGAGGCGCAGCAAGCAGCCAGAAGCCCTCCCATACGTAATTAAGCCAAGTGAAGAGGACCATTCTAGACCATGACCAAACCCTGAAGCACCAGCGCTAGTGCCAACAACCTGGCCTTCACGGACATCAGCCAAGTTCTTGCTGGCAGCAAACTGCACAGCTTTGGTGGTTGCCACCAAGCTTGACCAGAGGGTTGAACAGTTTGGCAGAAGCTTATCAAAGGAGATGGTTGACTGCCCTCAGCGGTAAATCTCTGCTGAACGACAGACACAAGACTGTATCGCCTTCCAGTCTCCATCTCTCTGACAATTAGAGCTCCATGGAGAGGCCTGCAGCTGCCCACACCTCTTTCCACCTCGCTGCTAATGATTGACCTGAAACCTGTTAGCCACAATAGCTAATAACTTTCCCATAATAATGGTAATTTTACCATCACACTAGCAATTATTTTGTCAGAGAGGGTGTGAGCTTTCCCAAATAGTGGCTATTTAGCATGGTATGTTTAATAATACTATGATATCCAAATGATCCCTTTGTGATAAACAGCAAAAAACCAGAGCTGCATCTCTAGAGGTGGGATCAGAAGGGCAGTGGGCTTGTTGACGACGTCTGTCTTGTGTGTGTGTGTGTGTGTGTGTGTGTGTGTGTGTGTGTGTGTGTGTGTGTGTGTGTGTGTACCCTTTTTTCTTCAGATACCTGCTTCCATGTAGCTGGCAAATAATGATAAACTGATTGAGTGAGACCTTGTTAGACCTGTGGAACTGTCATATGTTGTGTCTTCAAATTTGAGGCTGGTATTTTGTTTACAGTCCAATAGTGTCCTTGACCTATACAAGAAAAGCCACAGACAGTTATTTAGACTGAAAAATGCATTTTTATTTTAGGCAGAGGGAAAAAAAAAAGAATCTGTTTTTACTTACCCAAAAGACCTGCTGCTCAGTATCTGTATCACAGAGAGTGTTTCTGACACTTTTGACAATAAACTTGCAGCTGATTTCCTTTCTGGCAAGACCTTATTTTTGCCTATAGTCAGTGTTGAGGATAACACAGGTGCACTAACCCACTCAGTCTGGCAACTGAATCCCTTTTAGAAATAATGAAAATGGCTGACAAGCTCCTGATTGCATATTGATCTGCTTAGTAGTACTCATGGAACATTATGACTGCAATCTAGCCTTATGACTTATTCTAGCACATTTTCTCTCCCCATTCCCTAAAATAGTCCCAACCATGGTCACTAATAGTGCATTGACTTGTGAATAACAGTCTCCCAAATCCTAACAAACTGAGGATTTAATAGATAGTTCGCTTAGGGGAATCAGAGAATGCTTAATGGAGGTCTAAATGACTCACTGACACTTATGCACAGGAACTACCCACATTTCAGTCATGGATTTTCTCATTTAAGTGTCATAAAGTAATAAGGATATGACATGTGATAAATGGACAATGCCAGACTAGAGGCCTCAACAGTCAGTTACTGTTCATAATCCAATTATATTTCTGCATGAGGCTTGTATGCTTAGTTTCTTGAATCCTAACAGTGACATCTGCTGGGCATTTAGAGGATTGGCTTCCCTTTGCTAGAAGACAGCATAGAGAGCAAAGCTTCTGCATAGCCATCCACAGATATGCATGTAGAGCTAGTAAATGAATAAGTGAAGCATTTGTTTAGCATTAAATAAGTTTTGAATTTCACCTGTAGAAATGAGATGTTCTGCAAGCTCATGTGCAACATTTTCTTATACAACAGATTATTTAGACCCAATAACACAACAGTCAGACTCAGCTTTATTTGTTGTTACTGTGCTTCTGTACCAAATTCTGTCCCATTTTCCAGATCTACTCCAGGGGGAGTTGCTATTATTGCTTCTCTGCTATTGTCTTAAAATACTGCCATTGCCTTTGCTTGAAATGGCAAATTGTAGCCACTGATACATGCCCAAGTTCCCTACACACACGCGCACACACACATACCTTATACATAAGGATGGTAGGGCCTATGGAGTATACGCACAGTTCCCCCAGGAGAGCAGAGACTGTGTCTTTTGGAGTGCGCCCCCCCCCCCCCCCCCCGGGGGGGGGGGGCGTTGTTTTTTGGGCCCCCCCCCCCCCCCCCCCCCTCCCCTCTCTCTCTCTGTGCTATGGCTTGGCTGTAAAAATCCTCCTGGGACTGCAGAGCCTCAAGACTGCCCAGACAAGTGCAGTTGCAGTGGTAGAAGCACAAACAGCAACACACACTGAACTGACCCTACCCCAATGATCTGTACAAAAGTGGGACAGTGTTTGCCTACAGCAGAGTGAAGTGATCTTGAGAAGGGAGGTCAGTGGTTCAAATCCCAAGACCCATGGGGAGAAATAGAATGACTAACAGTTTCTGCTTCTTGCTAAAATGTATTCAAGGTGCCCTTGAGGCAAAAAAGGCCTGAGCCGTTTAAGCTGCCGGACTTTCACACCAGTTCTCAAGTGTGAATATGGCGGTACGTCATGCGTGTGTGGAAAAACAACACACAAGCTCAGCAAAATCCTTCCCTTGATAAAGGTTAATAAAATAGTTGGTCCTCAACCTTTGCGCTACATTTCAGCCAAGCAACAAAATCCCAAGACACATTAAGTTACTGTATTGATTGTTTGAAATGTCACACAAAGTCTTGTATGAAAACACAGGAGGGTCAGCAAGCACATTTAGCTCCTGAAGTTGGCTCAAATTCTATTAAGTTGGACGAAAAGGTCAGAATTTACAGCCGGTAAATTTTATTTTTGAAAAAGGAAATGCAATTGCTTGACGATGACTTCTAAAAATTGCAAGGCATAAATCCAGTGCAATAAACTAACAACAAATTAATTATTTTATGTCATGCAGGGAACCAGCATCACCTAAGTACAGAGCCATGGCATATATGGTATGCAGAATAGTCTCAGAGGCAGGTTGTAAGAAGATAATTGCTCTCAGTGGAGATACACATATCGAGAAATGACACCATTTATGCACAGAAGTGCAGATGGTCTCATATTGTGTCTCCTGATTTTTTACATTTAATATGCAATGAGTATAATTGTGTCGCTCAAGAGCTGCTGATTAGGAGACAGTTTGTATTTCACCCATTGTTTTGTCACTACCTCCGGGTGAAAGTTATTAGAAGCATATATGCCAATCATACATGCATATTGTGTATTTCATAGAGCAGCAGTAGTAGTACTAATGGCTGGTATTTTTGTAATAGAGAGAAATCTACCCATGTTATCTACAACATATCCTCTGTATTACAGGTTGAATTAGAGACAAATAGGCACACACCTCCATTATTTGCGGATGACGACCTGTAAATAGTCTTTGTGTCCTTTTTATTGTTTGCTCAGTCGAGCGCTGGGTAAACTCATTTTTGCCCGCTCACACCAGTGAACCGTGTGAACGACACACACAAAGCTTCAACTGAAACTACAGTAGCTGTTCAGTGTCAGAAACCCCCACTGAACCCTGACGTCAGAGAACAATTACTCCTGGAAAACCAGGAAGAGCCTCTGGTGTCCGCTGGAAGTTCACATGATAAACTCAACAACTTCCTCTTCCACAAGAACTTCATAAACTCAAGTGAACTTGACAAGTCGGCGTCTAAACTTAGAGTTTGACATTAGCATCTGCCTGATGATTCATCATGGGGAAGAAAAAGTACAGACTCTATTGAGTTCTTTGATGCCTTATACAGCATCTGTTCCTTTGGTGGTTGAAGCTCCTAATAATGTTGTTATAAAAATTATAATCACATAATTCAGTGTCTCCATGTCAAGATGATTAAAGTCCACTTTATCGATGGTCAAATGTAATTAATTCTGATGCTATTAGACTGAGTAAGAATTCTGTTTGGTCTAACAAGTTAAAGCTATAATAACTGATTTTTTCGCCATTGCAGGGAAACATAAACAAGCTGTGAACACTATTCTGACATATTATTGCCTGATAAAGTTAGTATGTCACACTAGTTAGCAAACAGTTGTCTATTTACACATCCAAAAATTAGTAACCTTAGCATTCATTTGAAATTGTGCCCCTGGTCAGTTGGTGAATAGGTAACTCCAATATTCACTCTTCTTTTACCCTCAGTTTTTATCCAGCTGCTGAGGGAAATGTTAGCTAATCACTAACTTTATATGTCTCCGATTTGGTGCTGAGTAGGTAATTTAAAACTTTACTACTGAGAATACCTGCCCGTTACATACAAGTAATCATGAGATCTGATTGCTAATATAGAAATATTGGTTATAGCAGCTTTAAATTGATTGAGTTTGACTTTTTAACTGGGAAGGCTTGAAAAGAAGGAGATATATGCCTCTAGTAGTGAGTCTGGTATTTATTCCTGAAGGGCACCAATAACTTTACACAGACCAAAATGCCATCACCTAAACTTACTGAATTTGGGACTGCTTCAGTTTCCCCAAAATGTGATCTTTGTTTGTACGTCACCCAGAAAGAGTGGAATGACTCCTGGCACACACACACACACACACACACACACACACACACACCCCGCTTTATGAGAACAGCTCCTGACATTCTGAAATAACACGTATTATTTCACTGGAGAAAAAGAGCACACTTTAATGTGAAAAGGAACGTTTATTTTTGACCTTCTCATAGACTTATCTCAGACGACAGTGATGCAAGCACTCATATCCTGTTTTCCATAAAAATGTCCACAGAGACAGAACATATAACACCATGGTCATAAACTTCCAATGGAAACATTAAATTAAGCACTATATATTCGTATCAGATACAATGAAACATACAGTTGAATTTATTGCCAAGGAAACACAGAATTTAAGAATAGATTGTTATTTGTCCTCCATATTTTTAAGTATACTGGGTATTTAAAACAACTCAACATTGAGAAATACAACCATATCATTGTATTTACACTGAGGAGCTCCATTTTTGTCAACATTAAACATTCTCACATAAAGAACATATAGGATATAGAATTGACAATATCCCATTGGGAGGTTTTGTTGAAAGGGTCTTGACCAATGAGTATCAATGGCTGAATCTCATTTAGGCCTTTTAGTCCATTTTGAATCACAAGGAATTAAGGAGAATCTAAATGAGACTGAGCCAATGACTGGAGTAAAGAGTGAGTGCACCTTACTGATGTAATCACGACATACCCATGTGTACGGCTGTGTTGTCTCGATAATGTGAGAAAGGTGTGTTTTTATAGAGTAACTGAACTTTTAATGTGTTCAAACAATATGGTGCATGTTGAATTGATGAAATAAGACCTCAGTGTGAAAAGAAGATAAAATGGGAAGACACTCTTCATTAAAAGCTAATTAATAGTTCTGGAGTATTGGCACACCAGCACAAATATGTCTCGCTAAACTGCTTGGTTTAGAGAAAAGTGAGGAAAAAATTACACCCAATTGTGCATTTTACCTCTTAGCTCCAACAATAACCTGGGGCTACAACTGTAACACAACTCACATATTATGTATCACATAAAATAATAATGGCAGGACTTGTCTGGCTGCCAAAAAAGGAAATTAACACAATAAGTCAAACAGAACACAACACTTTGCCAATACAAATGCATGTTAATTGCACCAAAATGATTGAGACTTTTAGGCTATGAAACCATGATTAAAGTATGAAAAATGTGCAAAAACAAGGTCTACATTTAAAGGAAGTCTTTGCTTTTAATATTAGCATAACGCTATTTCTTCTCTGTCACTTTTTAAAAATAATTCAGTATTTATTAAGAGTAAAATTTTATGTAAAGACATCTGAATAGACAGCAGTGGCTACTTTGGTTCTTTTTTAATTAACAAGGGAAAAATAAGGGGAGAATGCCTATGAATTTACAAAATATACACCTTCTGCTTTTTCCAGCAACCGTGATTGGTTTAAAGTAGGGGTGGTATGTGTGTATGAATTCATGTTTTGTGTATGAGCATGTATGCAGTGTATGTATTAGGGGTAAGGGCTTTTCAAAGTGCTATATCTGATAAGATGGTGGGAAAAAAGAAAGAAAAAAGGAAAATTAGAAATTGATTTGTGGCTTTTTTCCTAGTTGCCGTGGTACAAATATGCCCATCGTAACCCAAAGTGCCTTAGAGTAGGAATTTCTAGTCCAACAAGGTCCGTTTGTCCTGGTTTCGTCTGCACTGACTCCAGCTTACCGCCATCCATCTAGAATAGGTTTTCACTAAGTCTTGTGAGTCAAATACAACATGAACCAGCATCATATTTGCCTTTAGAAATCATAATAAACAAGTGAAAATCACCTTTGAGAAGCTTGATGAAGTAACATCTAGGGAATTTCTTCTTTTCGTATTTGCACATTAAAGCTGCGCTAGGTAACTTTGCACAAATAGTAGCAAGTGTTTGAATTATTTTGATTCAGAAAGTGATGTCATTAGCTTACTCAAATACGTTTGTCACTGCCTCTGGGTGCAAAAGTGCACATGAGCAGATTAATTTGGGCAAATGCAGCAGATCCTTGTGATTTTAAGAGGATGGGACAGTTTTCTGTTCTCTATGCAAGCATGAGTATTTTCACGAATCTTGCCCAGTGCAGCTTTAAGATAATGTTTATGCTGATTTATTCATGTCTGTCTGTAGCTTTCAGTTGTGGGGTTCCAGGCCCTCTAGATGGTCGGGGATGGGTAGACCAGTCAGAATGGTCAGACACTTATTCCACACATTAAACACGGGACACACAGGCTGGATGAAGGAGACGTGAAACGTGTGCAGGTGCTGGGAGCCAACGGCATCATAGAAGGTCAGGTACCCGGCGTCGTAGTCCAACAGGACCCCGACACGTCGCAGGTGCGGCGAGGGCTCGATGGCCAGCTCCTTGCTGTTGTGGCGAACCACCCAGGAGTTGTTGCAGCGGCAGAGCACCCAGGAGGCCGAGTTCTTGCCGATCCACTCGTGCTTGGGGGCTGATTTGTAGGCTATGCCCACAGCGTACCTGCAGAGGAACGGAAGATTGTGTTATCCACACGCGAACTTTGACCCTTTAATGAAACAGAATCCCGAAATTATGACTCTCACCATGTGCTCCCTCCAATCAGAGCCTCCCAGTAGTGACGACCACTGTCGATATAGACATTTCCCACCACGCCATAGCTGCTCTGGCTGGAGAACCGCTCCTGGCTGTGGCCTTTCTTGGACGTGGTTTCATCACGCTCCACCGTCAGGTTATCATGGGACACCTTCAGCTTCTTGTGAGCAGATTTGGGGTCCAGCTTGAACGGCTGGCCTGGAAGAAGAGAAGGAAGGAATTGAAAATTGATTTTTAAAGCGGAAATGCAGTGAGATCTTTAACAGGCAGCATTACTTACAGAACAGCTAATTTATTTTCAGTTAATTAAATTTCATATTTACCGACAGAACTATATCAAGCACTGCAAGTAGAGCAAGTGACATAAGAAATCTAATAAGCTACTTCTGTGTGAATGTTTACTCATGAATTTTCCTGTAAAGGTCATGCGTTCAGATTCAGTCATCAGTCGCTTACTGTTGGTCTTCAGAGTCCCCGGTTCACTGCTCCTGCTTCCCGCTTGGTTAATGGCCTTGACAACAAAGATATACTTGGTGCCGCTCTGCAGGCCATGTACCGTGTAGTGGTTCTGCTTGATGTTGGGAACTATCATCCAGCTCTCCAGTGAGTTACAGAGACCTGGGAGGAGAGGGAAAGGTGGGTGAGATAAGGAGAAAGTTGTTTAACAGCTAAAATGCATATTTTTAACAGGCTTAAAGTAGATATTGTGTGCTGTTTTCAGGGGAGAAGAAAACACCCAAACAAGAGGAAAAACTATTTACTTAAGTTTCCTGGAGAGGAGTGATATACAGCTGTGTTAAGGGACTGTACTAAATGGCTGGTTGTGTGTGAGCCTGTGGCAGTGGGAGCAGGTGAGAGGGTGTGAAAAGGCACACGAAGAAACCATTCACACCTCGTTGGCTTCATATCTGCACAGTCCTCTCTCCGGTCTGTGTGTGCGTGTGTCTTCGGTGTGTGTTTTATTCAGTGGCACCTCAGTACAGCTGCATCACCTCCTAAATTGTGTATGTGTGTACATTTTCCTTCCATGTCACAGCTTTGTTCGCCTGAGGAATGTACGCAGGAAGTTACAGCCATAGTGCTCTTTGTTTGCCACCCAGGAGTGAAAACCAGTAAAACAATCCTCCATAACGAGGACCTTCAATTCTCCTTAAAATGTTACAGTGTCACATGAAATTCCAGCAAAACCTGCCAGCTTGACCAAAAAACCAAAAGAAAAAAATACCAGATGAATAAATAGAGATATGCTGAATTAAAATTCCAATGTTTAAGTTACTAAAGTAAATATGAAACAGCTAAACCAAGCCAAACATGCACAAACTGCCCAGTTAAAACGAGCACTGTAACAAGTGAAAGCTAGCTAGCTTGATTTCCTTAGCTTTCCTCATCAATTAATGAACTGACATCTTTGTAATTAGTTTATCACACTGAACTAAAGCTAGTCATTATGGAGAAAAGAAAAAAATTACAGCTAAATTCCTGCTGACAGTAGCTAGCTTAATAAAGTAACCACAATTAGCTTTTAACTGGATATAATGCTGTTTGTTGAAATATCTTTAAATCACATATTAAAATGGATTCAATTTTAATAGTAGATGCACCCATCAAAACAGAGAGGCCATATTTAATTCCTGTACTTGAACTAAATAATTTCTTTTCTTAAACTAACTTACACAGAATACATGTTTTGATGCATACAGAATTCCCCCCTTTGACTCTGGAAGATTATCAAAAGGCTGAGCATTATCAGCATTTTAGGTAGACTGTTAAATGCTATGGAGAGGATTTCTGGGAGGTAAAATATCACCCTTTAAAATGCACAAAGTGAAGATATTACAATCTTTATGTCAACCTGAAAACATTTTTACCAAAACTGTAGTTACCATTCTCTTCTGCATCAAGAACCCATTAAAACCCATTAAATATTTATTTTTTGTTCCACCCAACCCTAACAATGACCGAATGTAGGATTGAGACAAATCATAATGAGGACATTATAATTAGAACCGTTAAAACTTTACCATCAAAGTAACTACTGCTTGTGTTCCCACTGGTGCATTCTCAGACTGAAAGTAAATACATCAAATAAAATTATACACGTTGGAACTTTATTTGATCAAGCTTGCAGTTCTAGGCATATCAAATAGAAATGGCAGATAAGAAAGCCTGTTAGTCACTATCATCTTGACACACATTTCCCCCAGGAAATCCAATCCAGAAGGGTGCGCCGAACAATTATGCACAGGAGTTTAAGGATGTTGTTTTTGTTAACATTAACATTAGCGTTAACATTAACATCACAAGACTGTTTCCCGTCTTGCATGGTGATTCATCCGAATTGGACCTGGGGGAATTTTCTGGCACGTGACTCAGAAGTCAACAGCAACACCTCTGACATTATCGGATGTGAAAACGGGAGAAGAGAAAAATCACAGCATCTTGGCGAACATTAGGAGAGAAAGATGTGAAAGCAAGTGCGGAAAGAAAGAGGGAAATAGAGTGCCACGTTAGTTTAATAGTTGTCGGTTCTAAACGTGCTTAAAAGTGCAATGTACTGTAAAGACAGCGACAAAGGTGTAACCTTGGGAAGAAAGAAGTATAAGAAGGAAGGAATCCCTTAGCAGATTGAGTTGAAAAAGGAGGAAGAGCATAAAGCAGGAAAGGAAGGAGGAAATAAAAGAAAAGAAGGCAGAGGATTTTTTGCTGCGAGGTAGATCTATTTGAATCTATAAAAAGGCTTCAAAAAAGAATAGATGAAAGACAGAGAAAAGGCAGTTTGATTGAAAGGGAGCAGGGGAGCTCGTCTTTAGATGCCCTGACCCCATTTTCTTCCTTGTAGTTGTTGCTCACTCAAGTGTGCTCATGATTTTCTGGGTCTTGTGTGTATGCGGATAAGTGTGTGTGTATGTCAGTGTATACAGTATGTCTGTTGTTCAACAAGACATTGTGTCACAAAGTGTGTGGGATGCTGATTCATTCTCAGCTGCCATTCATGCCTTCAGTGCGACTTAAACCTAGACCTCTTGCATGTATAGACATAAGAACTCCTTATATCCACTGAAGTCTCATCCGCCGAGTGCTCCACATACAGTGTGGATTCTCCTTTCATTCTTCACAAGCTACAGTCATTTGATGTATGACAAACATCTGAGGGTGATAGAAGCACAAAGGCTAGAGGGTTCACTTCGGGAGGTTCCACTTCCACTTCACTGCTATCTCAGCTTTTAGAAAAGCACTTCCACCCCCAGCTGCCTTAGGGGAGCTGGTGGCCACCAGTGAAGCAGCATGATTGTATAGAGCAGATCTCATGTCTGTAAACAGTCTGTAAGTAGTAACAAAAAAGTAAGTCTGCATAACAAATGCACTGGAAATGTTTACATGCAGGATGTGGGACAATGGCCAAGGCCTTTGCTAAGATTTATAAATACTAAGGTCACAAGTCCACAACAATTTCTATAGGCTCTCCTAAATTCCTAAATATTATATCATATATCTGTATAATGCTACATGGTAGAAGTTTATCAACAGATCTGGCAATTTGTTGTACTTAGATGACTGTGAACTGAGCTGTGGGCTGCAACCTGAGCCCATTATGTTAGCCTATATTTGTTTACAGTTTGGCAAATTGGCACCATTAAAGTATGCCGAATTAGCCACCGGGAGTTCCTGTTTGCAACATACCCTTGGATGTACAGGCAGCTATCACTGATTACTTTGAAACTAAGGAAAACTTTAAAACATGATGATTCTCTGGCAAGTTCTGGAGTTATAAGGAACGTCTTTTGTTCTGAATGTTTAGTCACAAGGGACATCACAGATAAGTTCACTGAATCTAAATAAAATGTGTATCATGTCTGTAGAATGTAAATTAACTACAATCTTGAAGATGGCTACTTGAACTGATCGAGTAGACTTGAGAATTTGCTTAAGCTGGACTGCATTCTCTCATTTATATTTGATTGCAGCATTGTCAGCCACATATACTTACTGGCAATGTTGGACTGTCCAGTGAAAATGGCGTACTGGAGCTCATAGGACACCACTGTGAATTCATCATCAGACGTCCAATGGACAGTGATGGTGTCATAGGAAGCCGTGCACAACTCCTCCCTTATGCACGGAGCACTTGGAGCTGTGTGTGGAGAAAAAAAAAGTACTATTATCCACCAACATATCAGGCTCTAATGCTGTATTCTGTTTGATTATATTTACAAATTACATTAGTAATGTTCTAAAATGATAACACTCAAAGTTTGTCAGTTGGTATAACAAACAGTCGCCCCAATTAACCTTGTATGTGTTCATATCGTTGAATTTATGAGTGTAAAGGCTTCATTACACAGAGGATTGAAGATGTTCTTTCCAGTAGAGTGGTAGGTTGAGCATTAAAAATAATGTGCAGTAGAAATAATAAAATATTCAAGTAAAAAGCAGCTCACATTAACACGGGGAGAAGAGTAAATACCACAATCCTTTTAGCAGTAACAAATGTGAGTTGTTACGTATCCGGTGATCCTAACTCGGCCCTCTTTAACTCATGTATTGATTCATTGGTAAACTTGTTCAATGGAAAAATAAACAAAGTAAATCCTTTTTGTATTCAAGCCATGAAGCCTCGAGTAGAGAAACAAAGATACAAAGGCACAGCTTAAACTGATTTTAACGCCACCTCCTCTCTCTTTCTGTGTCTGTCACTCTCTCCTCCTCCCAAGCCTTCTGTCATGAGTGGATGCACATAGTGGAGTGATTCAGACTGATTCACTTAGTAAAAAGGCCCTCCAGCAAGGCCCTCATGCATCGCGGAGAATAAATACGAGCCAGCCATTTTCACAGAGCTTCAAATCCACTATGCATGATGCCTTGTTTTTGTCCCCAGCGTGCTCATAATTCATACGGTGACATTTTGATGGGTCCTCACAAATGGGACATTGGAAATTAATGTTGAAAATTAATTTTGGAGTTAATAGGCTGGGGCCTGTTCCTTCAAATGCAGTGCTTAAAGACAGCACAGACTTCAAAAGAATTTTTTTTAAAAAGCAGAATCAGAATTTGAACCTAAAATAGAATAATAATTACAGGCAATGTTGGGGTTTTATTCATTGTGGTAGTGAATTAGAGGGCCAGACTGTAGATCCCACAAAAAGGGACATTTGGTTTGTGATTTTAACCTTGAAGAAAGTGAGATCAAATGATTATGGTGCACATTTATAAAAATCTATACTGATTTTAACTACAAATTAGTCCTCAAGGTTTAAAACATGAGGCTGGGATAGTTCAGTGAATAAATAGCTTTTACTTGAATCAATAAATGCCTCTCAGAATGGACAGACCTTGATGAAAAACATGAATGTTTACCGGTGAGGTAATCCAGATTCTCCAGCAGCTTCTTCTCTCTGGTGAAGTCCAGGGCAAAGGTGTCGAAGGTGTCCGTTAGGTGTATCTCGGGGATCAGCACTTGGGTTGATGCAGTTGCCATGGAAACCCTAGGTCATTACCAATCAAAATTGAACAGGTTGTCATACACTATTGCTGCACTCTAAGCAATTCAGATTAAAAGATGGAGTTTTCAATTTGCAATTCCACATGTAGGTGTGTGTACATTTTGAAGGATTGATCACTTCAAATAGGGTGAAACTATGTTATAAAGGTACAAGTATCAGATATGTGTACATCAGCATCATAAGTGATTGTTATCATCTCTAAAAGAAGAAACAAGGAACATCTATGAGATGCACCAGATCAGATTAACTGATGGGGTACCACAGATATACATCATTAACAATTAATTGCTCAACAATTGCTATATTACAATATACTGAGCTCTAAATCTAAATGAAATCAGCCCTCTAATTAGAGAAGCTCTGCAGATTAAATCCCAATTGAGAGACTTCTTTTGTTTGATGGACTAAAGGATAATGATTTTCTTTTATATCGCTCTTTGTTTCTCCTGAGGATGCACATATTGGACGCTGGGGTTTGTTCTCAATTGCTGAATCAGTTAGTCAGAAAGTTTAAGCAGGGAGCAGAATAAGACTAGGCTAAATAAAAGATGAAATCCCTCTATGCTTGTCTTTGCTGTTGGGGAAGTTGAGGGCTTCTCAACATCTAATGTGTGCAATCTTTAACCTCTTCCTTGATGTAGACCTTGTGTAGCTAAGCTGAATAACTCCAGCATGTGCGGTCAGTGCGTGGGCTGTCTGACCTCTCGTTGATGCTCTTGGCTGTCTGCAGGAAGCGAGCGTGGTCGGTTTCTTTCAGCGTCTGGTCGGCCTGCGTGATGAGGGCCGAGGACCTCTCGATGCACTGCTTGCAGTTGGAGATCTGTTGGGCAAGCTTCCGAAGCCTTTGTGTCTGGAAAAAATAATGGCAAATGCAAAGAGATGTCTGAAAATGGCGCTGTTAGAATGGATCAAATAATCAAATCAAGGGTGCGTGAAAATGTCCTCATACAGGTTAGGGTGTTGCGGATCACTAGGGATGAGAACATAATCACAGCTGATGACAGGAAATGACCCAAAAATATGGGGTTTTATGGGTACAAGGAGATGGATGTTGACATTTTGAAGCAACGAAAAGGTCAAATTCAGAGTTGACTGATGCAGATAGTCATCTGTTTCTTTGTGTTTTCTTAATCGGTATGAACAGCAGAGAACTTAAGTTGTAGCAAAGGGCATCAACATAATGCTTAGCTAAAGTTACAGGGACTGAAAGCTGATTTGTTTTGGCCTCCCTTCCTGTTTTGGTTCTATGAAGTTTTCTTTAAAGGTTCTCTTGTAACTGTGAAGCAACAGCAGATGAACTTTTTCTCAGTATTAGTAAACTATGGGTGTGATTTTACAACTAAGCTACATAAGAAAGTTCATTTCCAATGGACAAGAAAGTATAACCATGAAACAGAAAAAGATGTCACGAGTTAAGCTTCTCCCATGTCCCTGCTAACCCTACGTTTTCCAGGCCAGTGTCAACTGATCTATTGCACACAAATCTGGGATTTCATGTCCCCTTGTTTGCCCCTCAGTTTCATTCCCACTCCATATGACGGGAGATTTTAAGAGACAGATTGAGGTCAGTGGCTGGATTGAGGTCAAAGGACATTTCATCAGCAGTTTGGCCTGAGAAGAACACAAAACAGTGTGATCTCAGCTCAAATCTTTTCAAAAATGTCAATTCATCATCATGTTGAAAAATAAGGACATAAGGCAGACTAACAAAAGAAACTTAGTTTCACAAAAAGGCCATCTGAGTGCTATTGATCATTATCTAGCACTCCACTAAAAAGCAATTTGTAGAAATCTGTTGGCCAAAAAATAAATATCTGTTTGTCCATCTCTGTATCTTCTTTGATGAAATCCTAAAAGCAAAAAGCCCACATTACATTGTGAAAAAAAATCCCCCGTGTGTTCCAAGTCTCATTAGACACAGCTTTAAAAAATCATCTGGGTTTAGACAACAAATAAACACGCCCTCCCATATGCTCTGGGATCTACTTTTGGCCAGTCGGACTGTTTTCACCGTCTGTTTGGAATGTGTTGAAGGGTTCTGCTTTTCAGGCAGCTGAACAGTTTGCCGCCTGTTTGCGATATATGGATCAGGTCAAGTGGCTGTGATGAAGCATTGTATTTGACACAAAATGAGGTCTGGTGGTAGCTCAAAGCGCTTTCTGTGTGTTTCAATAGTGATGAATGAAGGTGATGGAACTAGTAGTCAATCAACTGTAGCACTGTAGCAATCCAAACCTTTGAATTGCGAAAGCCTGTCAACAAAATATTGATTTGTACCATATTTGCACATTACATTGCCTACTGAATGAATAGGGGAGTTATCCTGTTTTTATTCTATGTGAATATTCTATGACTGAGGAATATTAGATCTGCAGGCAATATTTGCCCCTTGATGATCATTCTATCTCGTGGAATGGTTCACTGATGGAGGAAAATATCATTCTTAATGATTAAGGATTGTTGTAAAGCGTTCCTAATTAGCAAATTAAGCATCAAGTACATTATGCTTTTTGTGGTGGAGGAACAAAATGACTTGAAAGTGGCTCCATGGGTAGCTTTGAAATGGGCAACAATTTTAGTTTATTGACTGTTTTCCAGATAAGAAAAAGTGAGAGGATATGAAGTGAAAGATGGATATAAAAAACAGCAAAGGAAAATATATGGTATCTGCTGTCACACTCCTTGGCCCTCTGAGTGTTCACCTCACCTTCCCCTCCTTGATCTTGCTGCCAATGATCTGCCTCCTCTGCTGAATGATGTCAATCAGGACATCGCACTCCTCCAGGAGCTTGCTCTCCTGGCGGGACGCGTTCACCTGAGAACCAATTCAAACACAGTATTAGATAAACAAAGACACTGATAGAGGGGTGGGAGGATTGACAATATAGCATATATGTTTAGTCGTTCCACATCATGTCGACCGAGGGACAGGATGTCATTTTCATCCATCAGCCGGCTCTCTCATCTGGAAGCAAACACTTCATGAAGATGAGGCTTATTCAGCCATTTTGCCTCCCGCTGGCTTGAGAGCTGAGTGACAAGTAAAATAAGCAGGAATCCTTGTGGTTGTTAGAGGCAGACATGACACTTGAGACACAAGAGCTATGTCCGAAATCAGTCCCTATTTACTAGATAGTGCACTATATTTGCTCTCTGCCATTATATGTAAGTCTCCAGATTCTGAGTGTCTTATCGAAGCAGCGTATAGCATCTGAGGGCTAGCTAGGGACACTTCCTAGTATACATGCTAGGTAGTGTCTATAGCATGTATACTACTTTCTGTTTCTGTCTCTGTTATATAGGTAATAGTGAATGACTTAACAAGGCTGTGATTTTGGACACAGCCAAAGAGTAGCCTTAAATTCCTGCGTGGCAGCCATTTTGAAGTTGGAAAAATCCTACAGTCAGACAAGATGGAAATCAGACATTCAATAGTTTTACATTTTAAGGTTATGTACTACACATTAGCAGATAGGAACTAGCTTACGTGCATAGAAATGCTAGCTAATGTGCAGATACATAGCAGCTAATGCATACAGGAGGTTACTAACTAGATTGGAATGACACTAGGACAGTAGGGGTGTCAGTGAACATGGCATCATGTTGTCAAACTACTCAAGGGAATGCAAACATGTTAGGGCCTCATGATGTGGCCTGTAGAATCAGACTCGATCATGTTCCACCAACACCACACGGGATAAACTGACAAATTGTTGTGCCCAATTTTGTTATCTGTCAAAGTGGCCATTTTTGGGTTGAGGTCAGGTGGAATTACTCTGAATTACTTCAAAAGATTTCAAGATTTGGTTGAAAAGTTGTGTAAAGAAAAAAAGTTCTTAAGTTAAACTTTCAGCATAAGTCACATTGTAGAATTCCAGGCCCAGAAAGCATTAAGGCAAGCGTTGTTCCAACTTTATATGAAAGTATTTCATTTCTGTAGCTGTGTGTTCAAAGATCTGCTTGGCTCAAAACCAACTCATGGCAATTAAGCTTAAGAAAAATGTTTTAATTTAGTTGGAAGGTGTTTGGGAAACTGCAGTTGATGCTGTTGATTACATTCAGGGTCCTTCTGCTATGATGGTCTGTAGAGGAAAGATGGCATGCAGCTCCATTCTCTGAGGTATTTGATTCACTTTGCAGTTGGAAGTCTCAGCAGGCTATAAATGTTGTTCAAGTCCAATTATAAGACTGTAGGTCCTAACATAATGTGTAATTTCTCAATGTGGTCATTTCCTAGCGGTCCTTTCAGCACCTTGTAAAGTGTTTTCTTGCTGCAGCAGAGCGATAGCACAGGGAGCAATGAAAGGGAAGTCTGCTGCGAGAGTTGCCAGGCCAACATGAGATCGCACAGTTATTCATATGTGCATACACTCCCTCTTGCGCACACATGCTGACAGGTGTTTTAATAATGACATCAGGGGGAGTCATTCGAGTTTCCTCAATGAAGTCAAACAAGGCTGGAAAGGACTTCCTTAATATCCTTGGCGTCCCTTCCTATACAGCATTTATGTAATTTTTCAGGGTTGCCAAAAGGAACAATTTGCCACCTGGATTACATCTCAGTGCTTATGTGAGACATGCCGAGCTGAACACCTCAGCGGTGCTGTATAGGGTAGCTCTAGCAATGCCGGTGCATCTGTCTTGTGAGCACTGCTAATTGGTTTCTTCGACATCACTATGACAGCTCTGGGGAAGCTTAAGATTTAAAACTGTTTACTTGGTGAAAAGCATGTATACTGTATCTCTTTTGTGGCAGTTTGTACACCAATTAGTAAACTTAAACTTCTGAAAATGATGGGGTTTTTAGGCAGTAGCTTCTTTGAATCTAAACCAAAAAGTCACACTCTGAAGATTAGCTGTCCAGCATATTTTGCTCATTTAATGAGCAGGTGGGTCAGGAACAACTGATAAACAACAATTACACTCAAATGGACCTGTAATGGAAGTTTGGGTTTTTTTACTTGGCAAAGATAGCTGTTAAGTTTCCAGCAAAGCTCTGATTCGCTTTCTCTGACATTTCATGACCATTACTCTCAAGAACTGGATGTGAATGAAGATGACATCTGCCTGGAACAGCCACCCACAAGACTACAGAGACTCATATGTGTCGTCATATACAGTACACACACACTGTCCCACAATATAACACACACACGCACATATGCACACATAAGCTGTGACCAAAGTACATGATGTGCCATGTAAAGATGTGGAGCATCTAATGACTGTGGGCAGAGCCCTCTGGAGCATATGATCAGTATGACAGATTGCACCCTGACAGGGACATTAAGTGATTCATTTAACCACACACACACAAACACACATATAAATGCATCAAACCCTGAGGATATCCAATCTTTTGGAAAGGCACATCAGCCAAACTTTCTTCAGGGAGAGGCGAATTTAAACTTTACAGGCCTAAATATATTCACTGACACTACATCTGTACAGCATAATGACAAAGACACCAGAGGTACTTCTTCTGCTGTGGCTTTTGCTAACAAGACTCTGAAATTAGATCAGCAGCAAAAGTAAAAAGCAGTAAGCTTAGTACTTTGCCCCTCGAGTGGTTTGGAAGCATGCTCTTTTTCGCATTTAATAAACAAACCACCATCTGCCTAAAATTTAATGATGCAATATTTGAGTTCCCCTATTTTTCAATATACAAAAGGCAGCAGAGAAAATGGTCCAAATATTGTGTGGCATTAGATTCTAACATTTACAGCATCTTGATTTTATTAGTTGACATGTTGGCAGCTGAAAAAGAATGCTGGGATATGACACAAAATGTGGTGCAGGATCATGACATTGCATTTACAGATAGTGATTCACTGGAGCTGAATGTGAGACCACTCAAGGAAAGTTTGACATCCATGCCTTTTTAAATACTGTAAAAAAAATCTAGTAACTTATTCAATATCCCTCTTTATGAATAGATGTAAGTTATTTCTTCTCAGTGTGCATGTACTCATACACCATCTCAAAGATGTCAGGGAATCCTAGCAGCCATCTCCAGAGAAGCTTTGGAATAGATTAATCTGATGTGAAATATTCAGAAAGCTCCATGAGCAGCACGCCATGCTGCCTGTACAGTGCTTTTCCTGTGTGACCCTTTTTTCTTGCCCTGTCACATTCATCCCTTTCATGAGCTGCATGTGCATGTCATTTATTAGAGTTTATATATTTATTTTTGGCTCATGATCACCACTTCAACATGTATTTTTCTGTTAATTTCCATCTCCTTCTTGTGCAATGTGACATTTCTCACCTAAAGACAGCGTGCTATCACTGTACACTCCCCAAGCTATTTTAAGGCTTTAGAGTGTGTTGTGAAACCCTACTGTATGTGTAGTTGTGACCATAATGCACTAGGGAAAAAATAGGTCAAGCATTTTTTGCCCTTTGCATGTGCATCATTTATTCATTTCTGATTTTTAAAGTGGAGGTTTTGCACTTTTTTTTGTTTGTTTTTGTTTTTTTTTGGTGCTTTTGTGATGATCGAGAAGATCAAACAGGCTGCTTTCCCTTTTTTAAAATTCCTGCATCATCAAAATTTGCCCTCCAGCTTAGCTCACAGAAAACATCTTTGCGTGACAGCAACAACAAAAACACGCTCACAAAATATAAAATATGCACCCAGCAAACACACACAAAAAATTTAATCTCCTTAATAAATCACAATCCTCTTTCCTTGCAGTTTGCATAGGTCTTGCCAGGCAGAGAGGCTGTTCTCCATTATTTCAAAACTGAGATGTCACTGCCTCTTAACCCTGTGGCATTGCTTTATTTAAAGCTTCTTAGTGGGCCAGCGTGACACGAACAAGCAGGCTTAGCACAGAACTGCCTTCAGAAGAGCTAAATACACAGACATTCACACTCTGTTATTATCCTAATAACAAACATATAAACAAACCAGATGCTGAGTAATTGCAGAAAACAACACAATGGCTGCACTGGTCATGCCAGTATCTGCACTAATAAAATCAAAAATATGCAACAAGGAGTTAAACCTAATGCCTGCACATTGTTTTCAGAATATATAGTATTCTATAGTATGTACTATTGCTAAAATCCAGAATTCCACACATATCACTGTAGATATAAGTAATCAAGTTGCACAACCTTATCCTAATTTCAGCTGCTAACTTTAGCTATATGCTAAGCTAAAGGACATTGGACTCAGTCTTGAGTCGTGATACAAGTAACACAGGAGATGTGTCTGTAGTAAAGTTACTGGGGAATGTAAAACTACAGCATTTTTGTAAATAAATGCATGAATCAATTGAAAAATCATAAAATAACAGAATAGGAATTTGCATATTTACAAATACTGAAAATAACAGAACTAATTCTGTACTTATCCAGTAGTATTACACACTTCCCAGAGCCGATCAATCGTGTAATATCCTTCCATCCATTATGTATACCGCTGATCCTTAGGGTCGCGGGTGGCTTGTATTCAATCCCAATTGTATATTATATATGATACATTTTAAGCATATAGAACAATAACCAGCCACAGACGATGTAGGGTCAGTGGTGACCTCAGAGGACCACTGCGACTCACCTCTACATGTTGACAAGTCTGAATCAGTTTCCCCATAAGTGACTCCAGCTCGTTATTCCTCTTGATCAAATTACTCAGGTTGGAGTCCAGGGCTTGCTGCAACAAATACACACACAAAAAAAGAGAGAAGAGAGTGAACAAATGAAAAGAATAAAAGTCTGGGACATAAATGTAAAGAAACAGAAGTGGAGGGCAGAGGCTGTAAATCAAAAGCAACAGATTTTTCCCTTTAGGTTTATGTGCTTACACCAGCCAAAGATGGTATAAGACAATCTCGGGTGCTACAAAAAGTTGTAAAGCAACTACACTCTAAAAACAAAACAAGACAAAATGAGCAAAATTGTTTGATTCCTCAGAGCAGATTCACTTAAGAGTAGCAAAGAGAAGCAATGTTTTCTCTTCTTTTGCCCAAGCATCTCCAAGAGTTGCACAGTCTTATCTCTTTTTGAAAGGGTGCGTTCAGTGTCCACGTACCTCTGAGCGCGGGTGATACCCCTCATCCCTGTACTGCCTCCTCATCCTGCCCTGCCCGAGCCTCTCCGACGGAGAGAAGTCTACACTAGGAGGGGATGTGACTGGGACAGCCACTCCACTGAGCACCAAGCCATGCGCAAACCCGGCCAAGCGGCAAATTAGGCATCAAAAGCTTTCCCTGCGAGAGCACGCAGCAGTGCTCTTGGCTAACGAACCGGCAAACAGGTGACAGCACGTCAGCTCTGTCCCTTAACGCTCCTCCCTGTTTTTATTTTATTTCTCCCCTCCCCCCCTCCTTTTTTTTTTTTTTTTACTCCCACCCCCCACCCCCCCTTTTCATCCGCTTGGGCTCAAGCTGTCTCCTTTACTTCTAAGACCGTCATATTATTGCCAAACCGAGCGTGCTTAAGCCGCTCTGATGCCACGTCTCCACTGTCCCGTTCAAAACTGTTTTCCAGATGAATTTGAGCTCAGACTTTGTGAATGCTGAGATTTGAAAATGGTTGGCGTAGGTGCATCAGAGCAGCAAGGCCCGGGACAGCGAAATGTCTTTGCTGGGGCGCAGGTATCCAAATACATGTTGCATTCTGATAAATCCTGTTGCTTTGGCTTTAAATGCAAATTCAAACTGCTTGGCTTTAAATTAAGAATGCCAGCTAGCTTAATATGCTACATTACAAGCTAAAGTCGCGTAACCTTCAACCAGTTTTTAGCAACAGTGTAAACAAAGCCAGGTTCTGATGTGGTGTTTGAGGATTAAAAAGGAGTTACCCCAGAGGGAATATTGAATAAGCAAGAACAGTAAACGCAGATAGAGATTGGTGGGATTTGTGTGTTTTTCTTTTTTTTGTGTGTGTGTGTGTGTACACTGTAGTGGCACAAGGATGGGGGGTTTAATGGATGGCCTTAATGGAGATGATACACAAAAAGCAAAAGCATAAAGGTCTTCTCAGAAAGAGGAACGCGGACGCTGTCACAGTCATCATATTATCATCCATAGAGATAAAAATAACCAAACCTCTTAAAGAATACGAACATGACAATCACAACAATACATCAGCGCCACGTAGGCCGGTGATGCAGCAAATGCATACATGCATACTTAAATGCGGCGAAACAACATTCGTAATTGCGTTCATATAAACATACTGCACACAAAGCAAATCTCTACATCCCCTTTACGCACATACACAATCTTCGCAGGAAATACACCATGACATACTCAACATACAGCTGGGAACAACATCTTAGGATTTAAAAAATGAAACCTGCTGGTCAGTTTCATGCCTGTGTGTGTGTGGCTGTGAATATATCCCCTGTGTGTGTGTTTATTTGTGGTCGGATTGGATGAAGAGGTTATTACACATCTACAGTGTCCATGTTGCCAACTAGATTAATCTAGCTGGAACTGCCCACCTGGCCGCTGTGGTCCATCACCTTTCAACTTCTTCTTCTTTATCCTCTCCCTCTCTCTCCCCTCTCTCCGCCTGCCTATTCTAAATTTTCAAGGCTAGTCCAAGCCGGAATTATACCAAAACCAAAACAGTGTCTGTGTAGTTAATCTCTTCTCGAACTCAAGTAGCTAAGCTATGCTGATTTGATGGGTTTTTAGATACAGTAAGCCAATGGATTCGTATTATCTTGGTGTTGAGCTACATGAGTGCAAAATCAATTTCACAACCGAAACCAGTGTTGCAGCAACAAAACAAATACAATGTACTTTGAGTATTTCATTTTTAAGGCTTCTAGTAACCATATCTTGCAGTAGTACTTCACTGCACTTATTGACACTTGTCTTTTCAAAGATTGTATTTCACATACAAAGCATCATCCACAGCAGAGAATATTGTCTGTTTATTGTTAATAGGGTCCCCTATTAGCTTGACTGTTTGTTTCCGTGAACTAGTTACGCATGCAGAAAATAGACAAAAATCTTCTATTTAAAAGTTATTAAACAAAAATGAACAAGGTTATAAATGAAGGAAATATGTGGAAATGTCCCTGAGATGGCAACGTTTCTTGCTCGTGTTTAAAACTAGTTTTATGTTGGTCCTGAGGAACCGTTTCCCTGATAGCCAATGTTCCTAAATTACAGGATAAAAAAGACAAAGTTTGGTCCCCACTGTAAGTCTATTACCTATCTACTAGATTCAAATTCAACACATTATATGTGCATAAATGAAACATAATCTGTCATTCCGAGATAATACAGCTTCCTAAAATATTTTAATCAACTCTGTTACAAGTAGCCCTCTGTAATTCTTCTCATTGTGCCAATACGGCAGTAGTTATCATGGATGGATGATAGTCGGCACCGAAACTATGCAGCTCTTGCATAATATATAATGCGCTATTATTCTATAAAGTGTGTAAATTAGCTCTGTTGAGAAAATTAAAAGCTCTGTATTGCTCTTTATAAACCACATTACAATGTGCATTACACAAAACAAAGACAGAGGAATAAATGGAGAAAAAGAACAATAAAGAAGTCACAAAATAAGATAATAAGCATATAAAACATGAAGTCTTTAAACTTGAACACAAAGACTGTTAAGAGGGAGAGCCATTTAACAGTAAGCTGGAGATTGACTATAAAGAGCCTTTTAGAGGTAATCAATAAAATCTAAAATCTACTGTAAATTCAATAGGAAATGAGTGTGGCGCCTTTAAGAGGAGTAATATAACTTTTCCTGGTTTGAGCAAAAATCTGCAGCTGCTTTCGCAAAAGTGCCCAAAACTAACTGAAGCCCATATATAAAAAGTTTTTCTCATAGGTGATATCACGCTGCTTCACCTTTTGAAGACAATCCAAATAACGACAAGGTGTTTAGTCTCTAATCCACACTGGACGACATGGCTGTTTACAATAGAGCAATCCCCTCCTAGACTCGACTCAGGAGACGAAAGCAGTTTAGTCAGATCACTTGAAATGTAAATACATTTAAAAATACACCATTTTCTGAAGTGTGGTCAGCTGATTTATGCCAGAGCCTGTTTTGTGCTGTTTTTTTGGTTCCTTCCTCAGCATCTGCTCTTAATCAGTGGGAAGCTGTTCTCCTGGAGCACACTCCAGATCCTCTCACCGGGCTTCTTCTTCTATCGCCCAACAGGAATCATTTTGAAACCAAACTTTGAAACCGCTTCATCAGCTAACGCCTTCCTTCGCTTAAAAATTGTGTTGTACTGCACCATATTCTAACACTGTATCACTATTGTTTTTTCTCGATATTTTCCACCATTTCTACAATGAGTAAACCCCATTGTGTACATGTGTGAGTGGGACTAAATCACCCCAAAGCAGTGCTGATAAGCCAAGAATTTATGCAAGGGGATCTCTCTCTCTCTCTCTCTCTCTCTCTCTCTCTCTCTCTCACACACACACAACTACACAACCATAGAGACAGGTAGGCAACTGAACTTCAGAGGAGCTACATATTTTCAAGATTTGCTATGACACTGAGCAGGATTGTGCTCTCGGGAATCTTCATTGAACTGACAGAATTTCACTCCACTCCACAATTCTCTCCCTTGGTGCTCATATATACTGTATATGAGTGTGTGTGTGTGTGTGTGTTAGAGAGAGATCAGAGAAACCAGTCACACATATAAAGATAGAAAGTTGAGGCGAGTACAGAGAGAACAAAGGTGGACTGTTGTGTGTCCACTCATGTTATTGCCAAGTCATCATTGTATTGGGTGTTCTGTATTTGATGGAGGGCACCACCCGCTTTGCTCGACACCCAGTTTCCCACTAGCAACCTCCTCTGTAAATTGGAAACAATGCTCGAATGTGTGTGTGTTTTTGTATCAGTCTGAGAGACAATCAGATGATTCCTGCAGGAAAAAAGGGAGCGCCGACTCAAAAGCAAAGCGCAGTGGAGAAAAAGGAAAACACAGCGAGGAAAGAAACACTGTACTGGGGGAAAGTGGGGAAGGATGGAGTGTGTGTGATTGTGTTTGATTGAGAGACAAGAAGGCCCCAAGCAAAGAGAACATTCAGTGCTGAATGTAAGAAAGAAGACTGTGAGTGCTGCACAGTGCACTGTACCAAATAATGGCTTATTTATTTCAGCTGAAGAGAGAAGCCGGTCACTTGGAGACAGGCTTTATTACAGTGAGTGATGAACC
>BRZM01000034.1:397306-591353 GCA_033238685.1 Lates japonicus | reverse complement strand
TCCCTAGGAAGTGATATTATAACTGCAGGATAAAATAAGTTGGTCCCACTGCAGGTCTCAACCCACACGGTCTACTGGGTTGATCCCGTCATTCTGGCGCAAAGTGAGGCATGATCTGGTCATTCAAGATAATGCAGCTTCCTAAAATACTTTAATCAACCTGTACAGAGGTGGCCCTCAGCCTCTTCTCAGACGCTGACTGATGTACAGTGGTGTGGATGGATGATAGTCGGAGCTTTCCAAAACTAAAAGTGCAACTCTTACATGTGTATAATGTGGCTATTGTTCTATAAAGTGTGTAAATTAGCTCTAGTTGAAAATTAAAACTCCTGTATTGCTCTTATAAAACCAACATTACAATGTGCATTACACAAAACAAGACGGAGGAATGGCGGAAAGCGGAGACCAATAGAAACATTCTGAAACCAGGTAATAACATGAGCATGAGTCTTAAGCTTGGCTTGCAAAGACATTTATTAAGAGAGAGCCATTTTAACGGTATAAATGGAGATTGACTATAAAGAGCCTTTAGGGTAATCAATAAATCTTAAAATCTGCTGTATGGAATTCAGCCAGGAAATGAGTGGTAGCTGAGGGTAATAATCTCTTTCCCTGGTTTGAGTTAAAATCTAGCAGCTACTTTCTAAATTGCTTGCCCAAAAAAAAAGCTAACTAAACCCATATATAAAAGTTTTTCTTCTCACTTAGAATTGGGATATCCATGCATCTTCACCTTTAAAGACGTCAAATAACGACAAGGTGTTTAGTCTCTAAATCCACACTGGCGATACATGGCTGTTTGTGGGCAAAATCCTCCTGGACTTCGACTGCCCAGAATGACAGTTTGAATCAGATCACTTGAAATGTAAAATACATTTCTAAAAAATACAATTTATTTTCTGAAGTGTGGTCAGCTAGCGGGCGTCAAGAGCCTGTTTTGTGCTAATGGTTTTGGTTTTCCTTCTCAGCATCACTCTTAATCAGTGAGGCTAATTCTGGAGCCTCAGATCCTCTCACCCTTCTTCTTCTCTTGCCCAACAGGAATCCGCTCTTTAAAGAAACCAAACTTTAAAACAATTTCATCAGCTAACGTCTTTCCTTTAGGCAAAAATTAAGTTGTGCTGCCATGTTCACATATCACTATTGTTTTTTCTCCTTGATGTACCCATTTCTATGTAAATGAGTAAACCCTATTTATTTGCATGTGGTGGACTAATCACCCCCAAAGCAGTGCTGATAAAGCTAAGAATTTGTGCTGGGGATCTCTCTCTCTCTCTCTCTCTCTCTCTCTCTCTCTCACACACACAAATACTGCTGTCCCATAGAGACAGAGTGACAGCTGAACTTCCAGAGGGAGCTACACATGTTTTCAAAGATTTGCTATGACACTGAGCAGGATTTATATAAAGAATCTTCTTCATTGAACGACGAATTTCACTCCACTCCTGATTCTCCTTAATTGCTCATATATACTGTATGTGGGTGTGTGTGTGTGTGTGTTAGAGATCAGAGGAAACCAGTCATATAAAGATAGAAAGTTGAGGCGGAAATTACAAGAGAAGAACAAAAGGGAGGTGGACATTGTGTGTCCACTCATGTTATTATGAAGTCATCATTGTATTGGGTGTTCTATGTGTTGATGGAGGCACCACCAGCTTTACTCGACACCCAGTTTCCCACTAACAACCTCCACTCTAATAAGTGAAACAATGTTGAGATGTGTGTGTTTTGTATCGGTCTGAGACAATCAGATGATTCCTGCGGGAAAGGATGGGCTCAAAGCAAGCGGTGGAAAGGAAAACACAGCGAGGAAGAAAAACATTGTGCTAGGGAAAGTGGGAGGATGGGTGTGTGTCGTTGTGTTGATTGAGAGACAAGAAGGCCCCAAGCAAAGAGAACATTCAGTGCTGAATGTAAGAAAGAAGACTGTGAGTGCTGCAGAGTGCACTGTAAATTCTCAAATAATGGCTTTCATTTACTTCAGCTGAAGAGAGAAGCCGGTCGTTTTTGAGACAGGCTTCTATTACAGACAGGCGGATGAAACTGGTGGGTCTTTTAGGAGGCTTACAGAAGGTGGTTTAACCTCAGAGAAACTAAAACTGATGGTGCCTTCAGGGGATCTTCATCAGCTTGTAAAGACTGAACCAGGAGGAACTGTAACAAACTTCACAATACCTGACTTTATAGAATGCTTTACGTCAGTGGTAATGGTAATAGTATGTATATACACTTCCAATTTCTTTCTGTAATGCCAAGCCCAGGAATTAGCATTGTTAAAACTGCAATCAATATCAAAATCTTGTCTTTGATGTGCAGTAGTTCAACTTTTCACCTTGCTGCAGTGATTTAAAGGTGTACTCTGGGACCTTGTGACATCAGTGTTGGGCGTGGTTGGATGTGAACCAGGCTTGAAACTGTTAATTCACTCTTAAGCTTTGTTTAAAGAGGAACTTCATGCTTTAATGCCTTTTATTGTTAAAAGTTTGGAGTTGGTTGCACTTCTGATCACACCCATTAGCACTGATGGATGTGATGTCACAGTGTACTAACACACCCCTAAAGTACACCTCTACATCACTTCTAGAGGTCAGAAAAAAACAAGATTTCTAGCTAGTATTGCACTTTAATAATTCACTTTAAGGGAAGTTTGAAGAAGTCAAGGTTGAAATGTTTAATAGCATAAACAATATTAAGGGAGGAAGTAAGGAGAATAAGTGTATCCACAATATAAAAGATGAATGAGACAGCTGGAGGACATAAAGGTAAATATTGTGCTTATCAGCAAGGCTGTGAGTCAAATGTAATGTTTTGTGTCTGCACATGTTTTATTGTGCATGTTGGCAGTTGACAACCCAAAGTACATTGTTTCAACACTAAAGGACAGCTGATTAAAGCAAATGGATTACTACATAAACACAACAAACCTGTGATTTGAAACCAAAGCTGGCACACACACACAGCAGCTCCCATCTTTTATCCTCAAGGTTCGTTCTCTTCAGACCCAGAGCCAAGGACTTTAAAAGCTATTTCCAGCTGCCTTCTCCGTCAATTTCCTGTGACGGGGGTAATTTTATCTCTGAAAAAGGATGGGTGTTCCCACAATAACCTCCACAGCTCTTATCAGAGGCACCACCACTGCCACTGAAAAAAGGAAACTATTCCAATCATCTGATATTCTTCTCTCTCTTTTTTCCCTGTGCCGAGTGGGGATATCTCAAATTCCAGCAGATCAGGGCAAAAAGTGATATGCATGAAATGGTCTGGAAAATATGACCAAAACAGTTTCAACTTGTCAGACTCCAAAATGAAAGAAAAAACATCCATTCTGAGTGAAAGAGGAAAAAGGAACTGCCTGTAACATCTTAAGTAAGTTTAACCATTGAGTTACGTGACAAACTGAGGCTTCCGTGTCTTTGCCGCACCTCCTCTTTTAAGAAGTTCCTCCAAAGTTTGCTGTCTTTATGAATTAAAAATCAAATGTGTTGTTCTGCATAAATACTACATGGCGGTCGAGTTGTTTCCTGTGGTAATTGGCTGAGATCGAGGCCTCAATTTATCTCCTTCCCTGTTTCTGTTACTAGTTAAAAACTCTGTTTGTTACAAAATTTTGCCTCTTAAAAGCTCTAACTCAATTCAGAGAAGCTGGCATAAGATTTAAAGGAACATTCTGTACAATTATTCAAGCTGAGGAATTATTTTAATTAAAATCGCTGTATTTTTCTTTGTCAAAAGGCCCTAAAAGTTTACATTAATTGCTAACATTATTTGTGTTACATAATCATAATTGAAGATGACTGTTGTCAGGATTTGTTTGCGTATGTAACGTGTGGGCTCGCTGCGTGCTTTTACTTAACGCTGCCACGCTAAGATTAAAAGAATAAGAACATTTGTTTACCAAAATGAATTAAAGTTATGTGAACTGACATGTACACAACTCAGCTTTCTACTTTGGAACAGAATTTAGCCTAAGGCTGAGATACTTTAAAACTTTGCTTTAATTTAAGATGCAGCAAAACAAGTCAGTGATTTGAAAACAGTGGTTATAGTTAATGTGGTTTGGTAAATTCTGTGATGTATAATGTATCCTTTTTAATGAGCCTTTCATCCTGAATTTGAACTCATGTTATGACTTTGACCAAGACAACATGACAGACGAATACTGGAGCTTCCCCATAGATGTTGAATAATAGTCTATGTCACTACAGTGTAGAGCACAAAAACAGAGGATTAATCCAGAAAAACATCAATGATTTACATGACTGATAAATCATTTATTAAGGATAACATTTTGATGCTTTGCTGCTTTTCTTTTTCTTATGTGACAATAAACATAATATTGTTAATGTTGAAGTGCTGGTCAGACAAAACAAGCAATCTGTTAACAACATCTTGGGCAGAAACTGGCATTCTTACATTTTATGGATCAATCAGTTAATCAATTATTCAATTAATCAACAAGGAAAGCAATTGTTAATAACTTTATATGTCAATTTTGTGTAATAACAGTTGCAAATGTCAGAAAAAATGCAAACTGAAGGAGTTAGGAGAGTAAAGTTAGTCAGGAGATGAAATTATTAATGGATCATGATGCTGTAATTTCCATCAAAGAAAGAAAATCATCAGGGTTTACTGATAATGACAGTACTGTGCAAAATCTTTCAAATAACACCATGTAAAGTCTGTTTTACGGTTGATCTTTAATGATCTCCAATAAGGTCACATGTTGCATACCCTTTTTCCTAGATGCTGTGGTTTAGGTCTGTGAAGGTCATCAGTGCTAACGGGGTCTTAACCCCTGGGTTGTATCAAACTCACGTCATGTGCCAGCTGGCTGCCGAGAGAGTTCTGAGAGCTAAACAGGTGGTTAAATCCCCTCTAACTACTGGCAGGAAAGGCACATTTGTTGCCTGTGTTTGAGACAGGAGGTCGTGCCTGTCTGTTTTCAGACGAGTGTAAGGGTAAGAGGGCAGATGGAAGGTCTCAAGTGCATGTGTGTGCAGACATGCTTGTTTGTGTGTGTGTGAGGGGCAGAGAGATCATGCTGAAAAGTCACTGAAGCAGTTACACATGCTTTGTCTACTCTAAGTACCCTCACAAATATGGTGACTTGCATCAAACAGCAGCACATGATTTATTTATTTTGAAGATTACATACAGTAAAAAGCAGCTTTTGTTCTTATGTACATTCAAAGTAATGTTCTATGTTCAGCAGCTCAAACCGTAAAGCAGAAACCACCAGGGATCATTGTATGCATAAAGTCCTCAGGCTGTTAATTTAAATTCAAACTTATAGAGTCAAACAAAGTGTAAATCACATGGTACCTGCACCTGTGCTCCACACGTGAAACCTCTCATGCAACCTTCAGGTACTTCTTCTGCACTGGGAATACACATGTACTGCGTGTGTAGGACACAAACAAGGATTCCTAGTGTGACATGTCATGGTCGTACATTTTTCTTTGCACGCACAGGTAATATTTAGCAACCTGTGGGCATGTCAGAGCAAGAAGAAATCTGCTGTTGCTTTGGTTCTTTGTGTGATATAACATAATTAGCCTGTATGGTAACTGCTGGGTGCGTTGACCTGTGCTACGCTACTATACGTTGTCTCTCCGGATGAATGGAAGTGGGGGGGGGGGCGGTAAAGAGAGGCATGATAATTAGAAACAGAAGCATGATAATTAGATGATGCACTGACCTGTAGCTTTCCTGCTAATTATTCTTCTCTGCTTAAATTTGCTGAAACACGCAAGATGACACAGTGTAGGCGCATGCAGCAACTCTGATGACAAAGGATGTCAAGTCCATTATTTGAGGCAGAATGGCTTGTAAAATAAATGATGCCAACCAGCAGAGGGCATATAATAATCGACAGTAGGGTGCATTAGTGGTTACTTGCAGATTTGAGATGACCCCAGGGAAAGTAGAATGTTATAGAGCTGCTAGTTCCATCTTGAACACTAATGTTTCAGTAACAACAGTATCAGTACCTTTTCCTCTCCAAGCACCTCAACTTGGAATCCGTTCTTATGATTCAGTTTCTTCCATTATATCACTAAAGCTGTGGCCCCTCTCTGAGGACGCATTACAAATCGACTTCACACTTGAACATGTGTTTCAAACCTCTGGTAAAAAAAAGTAAAAACCTGTTTCTCCCGGGAATCAACATAGCATTTCATTTAGCAAAGCTAAACACTCTCCGAGCGAGCGTGCAGCAGGTTATTGCTGGAAATGTTCCCTGGGTAAATGACGCTTTGGGAAAAGTTGGATGCATTTTCTTGCTCATTGTTCTGAAAATCTGTAATGTGTAACTAACCTGTGAGACAATCAGCGCGGCTGCAAAATGTTTTTGTTGGACAGCTTCATCGGCAGAAAAGATTATGTTTTCACCCAAATGGTTAAGCTGTACCTCAATTAAACTGAATCTAAAATAGTGATAAAATGCTACTTGCAAGTTCCATTTACAGTGATATAAAACAGAGAAAAAGAGACAATCCACATATTTGAGAAGAGAATTTTAGGCATTTTGCTTAAAAATAACTGAAACAATTAATTGATAATCAAAATAATTGCAGGCCAATCATATATGATCCTGCAAATCATTTGTAACTTTGGAAACTCCACCAATTTTATGCATTAAGGTCAATTTACTTGTCATGGGGTCTTAACCTTTAAAACCCTGATGATGTCATCAGGGTCATTACAGCTTGTACCCGGAGATCGCAGAGAGAGTTTTATGATAATAAAATGCTAAAATTTGCACAACAAACTGGGGGTAGGGAGCTTGAAAGAGGAATCTTTGATCAGTCTTTTAATTTTTTTTATTTTGTATTTTTTGTCCCCCCTAACTCTATTCAAGGACAATACTAAATCAGTGGAGTAGCCCTTTAAGAAAAGCACAATGTAATTAGAGGACAGATTATAAGATTGTTAGCAGCATCCAGTGGACATTCCAGGTAACATTTTCCTCCCCATAAGCTCACACACATACACCACACACACACACACATATACTGCCTCTATGGCCATTACCAGCGTACTCTAATAGCCACACTCAATTAAGCACACCCACACCCAGCAGGCAATTGTCGCTCGTTAACCTGCAACCTCATTGAAGACACCATGCCTCGTCACTAATGACACTCCCCATATTCACTGTGTGTGTACGCCTCTGAATACCCTCCTGGCACACACTGGTGTGGTGTAGTGATTATGCTAATTGCTTAATTATTCAGGAGAGATAATAAGTCAGCGTGAGATGATAAAAATCTCCCTTGATAATCGAGTTAGATACCTGGGTAAGGATAATAGGAAATTTCATACTGCAAAGCAGAATAAAATTAAAGTTTAAAATTCATTATGCTGTATGTGTTAGATAAAGAATGGGATTAATCTATAACCTTATCTGTCATTAAAATGAATCAGAGCTCTAAAAATTACGCAAACAAACAAATTTAAAAAACATACCTTGAGTTTTTCATAGCGATCGCTCAGTGCTGCCACCTGGTGGTCCCTGTGCCTTCCGACCAGTTTGCACAGCGAGCAGATCAGCTGATCGTCAGTGACACAGTACATGTTCACCTTCTCCTCCTCGTGCTCCAGACACTGGAGCCCTCTGAGGTGGGAGTCCGGCATGGGCTCGATGAGCCGGTGGCCGGTGAACGGCTTCTTATTGGGGTGTGTCGCCCTGAGGCACTCCTCACAGTACGACACCTCGCACGTCACGCACGTCTTGACGGCATCCTGTGGCGGGTCCTGCTCGCAGAACTGGCACTGGACCGGTTCGGGAGGCGTTCCCGGGCTGGACATGGCGGCGCTGACGGGGACCAGCGCCAACCGGTTGCTCCCTTCCTCGCTGGGAGAGTTGGGCCCACTGTGGGGCGCGGGCAGCGGCAGTGGTAGGGGGAGCCCAGCTGAGGATGAGGCTCTCTGAACTCGATCAATAATGTTCTGCAAGGTCACGTTTCTCTTAAGTCCTTCTAGTCCACGCTCCGGACTCAGAGAGATGACATATCGACAGGTGGGGCACTGGAAGGCGCCGATGCTCTGAACAGATTCGTTGGTGGCGCAGTGGGAGACGAGAATGCGGTGGGCGCAGCCGAAGCACAGGCTGTGGGCGCAGGGGAGCAGAAGTGGGTCTTCAAAGAGCTCCAGGCAGATTGGGCAGGTCAGCTCTGACTCCAGAGTGTCCATCCTGCTCAGAAGAGGCCAGGCGGGACCAGGCGCAGCGTCAGCGAAATCCAGAAGAGCCGCTCAGCTGTCTGTAGGCCGGAGACAGAGAGATAGAGAGAGGAAAGCAGAGAAAGAGAGGGGGGGAAAAGGAAAAAAGAAAGCACAGGGATTTGTGATTAAATGGTGTGAAACGGCTTACTCTCACTGCTTTCTTGGGAGGGCTTATATCTCAATGGAGCAGACCACTGAGTGGACTTAAAGAATGGCCCCGGTGTTAAGTGCTGGGTTTTCTAACTCTGTGTGAAAACCGAAAATGAAGGGGAAATTGATATCTCCAAAGACTAGACAAACAGAACACTTAACTAAGTTCAGTACGCTTCATCATCGCACATTTAGATCTTTTAAAACCAACAACTGACAACATGCTGGCTGTGAAACTTCCACTCCCATCCACAGATGCTCGTGGCATTTAAATTCTCCTCAGACAAAGCTGTTGATACAACAGAATATTACACAACAAAGGGAGGGTGTGATTGCGGTGCAGCAGACGGAGGATGCAAATTCTTTTTCTTATTGGCCTTGTCAAAATAACACAGGGGTAGTCAGGCCAGGATGAAGATGTGATAATTGGTGCTGATATAGACGCCAAAGACTTAAAAAGAGAAACAGGAACACACAAGGAAACAACCACCACAGTGCAAACTGATATCAAGACTCAAGACCTTCAAAGTCTTAGTGTGTGTGGCTTATTTTCTACAGCACACACACCATCATCAGTCTCTTTGAACAGAACATCACCAGAGGTAGACAACACATTTCATTTTCCAACTGACGCTGACTCATGATGTATAAAAATCAGTGGAGGTGCTCTTCTAAAACAGGCCGTGCTTACAATTACACTCTCTGTAATGGATTTGCAATCTCAGTGGAAACGAATGGAAATAAAACCAGTGGCAGTGGAGATTTTATTTTTAGTATTTTAATACGTCTGACATTTCGTTTTTAACACTCAGCAGCACCAGCGTGGCAGTGGAGGGAGGGGATGGGGTGTGGTTTTGATATTCGGTGCAGCAGTGGCAGCTGCAGCCACAGCTGTAGTCAGTCGGTAATTAGCGCACATCTCCATTTATTCCCCCCCACAGAGGAGCTGACTCTTGATTTCCTGTCTGACCCTGCGTGCTGTCGGCGCATCTCACTCAGTCAGACAGTCACCTGTGTATAGTTGCTCATGTTTAAATTGTTTGTGGGTGTGGGTGTTCCTGCAGAAGACAGCTATCTTATTCCAAGTAGTGCTTCCTGCAGTAGATGCTCTATCACACAGGTGACTTCAGTCTACCTGTAACATCAGTCGTCACTAGCTTATGATAAGATGTAAAAGTTTCCAGTTTAACACAGCTGTAGATGTTAACTGGGTGCCAAAGGGGAGCTGTCAGATGTTTTTTTCCTTCCTCCAGAAATATCAAGCTTTAGACCGATAAGGCATTAGCACTGGTGCTGCTTGGAAATACACTAATCAAAAACTTTGAGTCTCTTAACTTAAAGTTTAAAAATTCAGTCCTGCGTGCAAGCTCTGTTTTTCTTTTGCTCCTTCTTCATTTATGAACTTAGCCGCCGGGATGTTAGTTTGCAGCAGCACAACGCTTTGACCACAAAAAAAACTTGAAGATTAAATTAAAGTTAAGCAAACCTTTAGAGAAATGGGATCATTGTAAGATGAAGAGAAGCAAAGCAAAGAAAAAGTGGAGATAAGACTTGCACAAATGGAATCTATTAAAGATAAAACAACACAGAAATTATAGTAAAATAATGAGGTTTTTTGAATGTGAATGTATTGAAGGAAAAGAAACAATTAGCAGACTACAAATCATAAAAAAGACAGTGACAGGGCTTCCTGAATCAAACGTGTGCATATCCAAGGCAGGAAAGACAATCCACTCCTCCCTCCACAGTGTGGTATTTTCAGCAGATGTCACTGTTTACTGAGCTTAAGGCTTGTGTGCATCAGAGTGGACTACCGCAATCAGAACATCCCTGCTATTCACACTCTAACCATCTTTATGCATGGTTTCCTTTCATCCCTGTGAAAAAAAAACAACAACTGCTGCAGATAAACTATCCTCACTTGAGCTCTCTGCAGTCCAAGCACTTTTGTGTCGCCTGTGATATTTGGGGCCAGATAACATTCATTTGCAGTGCAGATGAGCTGCAAGAGCAAGAGAGGGGAAAATGTTGTGCACACAAAAAGGAAATTTTTTTTAGATTACAAAATGTGACTCAGCTTTGATCTCTTATTTCCAAATAAGAGAAGGGAAAGCCTAATCTTAAAATGAAACAATATGGGAGGGTGTTTTGTACCGTAGAGGGAGAGGAAGACAGATACTGAGTGGGGAAGATGGAGGTGATTCAGCAATCTCACGCTTCAAATGAAATGAAATGGGTATGTGTTTGGAGTGACTGTAAACACATCAAATCCTTAGAGACACACGCACTCGTATTTACACTTGCGAGTCCCTACATGTCCATACACATCAATACACACTCGCATTACCACAAGTACAGCGGCTGCAAAGAGCTTCCCTTAGGTGTTTATATTTCCAGAGATATTTCGTCAGTAAAGACTAAAGCTTGTTGACAGTCCAGTAACACTTGGAGAGGTGTTGGGAATTCAGTATATCATGTTATTTTTGGACTGTTGGTCAATTTGCCAGCTCTGAATATCATCCTTGTTTCCCCTAGACTAGCATTTCTTGCATGAAATGGAAGCAGAGCAAGGTTGTGGCAGCTCTACAGCTAAATAATCAGTTTTATTTTTAAAGGAGGGAGTAAGTTTTGTGTAGGAGGGTGAACTCCTGAAAGTTGGGAGATTTTTATGTGTGCGTTGGCATCATATACCATCATAGTGTCTATATACTCCCATTAAATCCACAAATATTTGACAGTAATCACAATAACATCAAGGTTAATGCACTGGCACTGTTTCATTTTGTGTTCTTCTGTACTTACATTTGCTATTTAAGTGTGAGCGTGAAACCACTATACTGTTGTTAGATAGAAGCCATTGATATGTTTATTTGGTTCATTTAAAAGTCTGAGATTTGATGCCGTGAATGCTAACTAGTCAGCTAATGACGTCAAAATTCATGTACAAGTGAAGTTAGTACATAGTGTAGTACAATAGTGTGCATTAAATGGACTAATGGAAGCATCCAAAATTAGTGTGGGACTTTTCCATTGGTCAACATGTGGGACAAAACCTTTTTTTAAAGCTGCACTAATCAGTTTTTTTTAATATATATAAACAAGGGATCAAATTACTGTGTATAATGTTAGTAGTGACAAACCCATAGAATTTGTCCTCCCAACTCTGCAGTGAAGGTAACTATGGGGTTGGGTGAACTGTTTTTGCGTTAGTGCCAAAAACAACAATTTCTCCATCTTGTTCAGGCAGCTGTTTTAGCATAAATACATAAACCAAACAGCACTCAACAGTATATTGACACAATGAGCAGCGAGCTGGTGAATTGTAAATGCTAATGTTGTTGTGTATTTGGTAGGTGTGTAACAAGGGATTTGTTTGCTAACAGATTCACCATAGGTTTTTAAAAAAAACAGCAGCTTTAAGTTTGATGTTGCATAATTCAAAAAATTGTAAAACCTTTTGTAGTTGTTATTATTAATGTGTTAGAGGCAAGGTCCAGCAATAAAATACACAAGCACCAATTCATTAAGAATATACAATGAACCAATAAGCTAAAATTAATGTCACTTAATGGACAAACCCATTATTTATGCAGTCTGTCCCTGCACACGGCTGTCAGCCAAGTAACATAAACAACAGACAGCGTTTTACAGAGGCAGAGACAGTACAGAAATAAAAAAAAAGTAGTTCCTGACAAAGCTGGAAAAGTTGGACATTGATGGAGCTCTGACAGGTTACTGCTTGACAGGAGGGAAACCTGGAGGCGCTAAAGGATAAAGAGAATAAATCCACCACTTTCTGACAAACACACACACATAAACTTAAATTTGCGCTTACACATAGACATACATAGTCACACAAATCCAGACTGGCAGGTGAGACAGGGTGAAATGCTTCTCAGCATACCATAGGTGACAGTGTTGAACCATGCACTGCAGGTGACAGCCCACAGAGCAGACGAAAGGGTGTGGAACTGAGGGAAAGGGAAGCATAGAAATGGGGGAAAGCTAGAGAGGTAAGAATGGAATAGGGAAATGGGAGCGTGAGAGATGGGGGGAAAGGATTGAGACTGGAGGAGGAAATTGATAAAAATCCAGGGAAAGCTGTTTATTTTCCCACCATCACTTTTGTGCCTCGTGACTGTGGCTCATCTCCTGTGCTGGCACCACTGAAACGTCAGTACCAATAGTCTTCAGTGGGGGGCAATACAAAGCTGAATGACTAGTGGAAGAATCCTCCACAGTCATGTTCCTCCTCCCTTTCCCTGCAGCTTCTGTGTGTGAGCAACAAATTATGTTCCTTACCAAACAGAAACTGATTTTATGTGACATCCTATTTATTTGTATACAGTAGTCACATATTGCTACGTATGATTTTTTTATATGGCATGTATAAGGTGAAGTCTTTGTCTCTCCTTCCCTCCTCCTTTCCTTTTTACGTAGTTGACACTTGGTCTTTTCCAAAAAAAAAAGACCACAGTGGTTTTTAGCTTGAACATGGCTGTAAATTTTCAAAAGCATACCACAGCATTTCTAGTCTTTTTCATGTAACTTGAAGCTCTAAAATCGGTTATAGCTGATTTCAAGGATTTCAAACTGGCGACAGTTTGATCTTATTTCAGCAGTTTTCTGTCCATTTTCCATGGCTTACATTTAATAATGTTTTCTGTAATTCCATTCTCCAACCAACACCAAAAACACAAGAGCAAAGCTGCAAAAGCCTTCTCTCTTGCAAAATTTTCATTAGGCTCTACACATACAAGAGCAGTGCTGTTTCTTTAATTTTATGTGCATGGATCATAGTGGTGATGATGCCTCACCAAACCTCATTTTACTCCTCTCCTTTTGCCTCTATCTTGTCCAATAAGGATGCGTCCCAGCAACAGACCTTAATCACGACTGCATTAGCACGTGCTGATCTTAATAATGTGCTGCAACTCGGAAAAAGTCCCCCATGACGCATGGGCGTTATTTCCAGTCAAGCTGACTCTTTACGGTGTACAAGCATGAGCAGAAACTAAAGCATACAAGTTTTTGAAGTTAACTGGGGAGACTACCAGCATGACATCATCACTTTGATCACCAGAAATACCGAAACATATTTTTAAGCCTGTAACCTACTGTACATATAATTATCTTATGAGTAACAGCTCTGCTTGTAAATACTGCTCTGTAACCCTCTGAGCACACCCAGAATCCCTGTGACCTTTCCTATGCAGACAACAATGCAGGTTAGCAAGTGAGAGATATGATTAGGTGTGTGTGTGTGTGTGTGTGTGTGTGTGTGTGTGTGTGTGTGTGTGTGCGCTCATCCCTTTAAAAGAATCAAGATTGACATTCCTGCATCTCATCCTTCCTCTCTTTCTATTGCTGACAGTTTTCATTTCTCTACCTCTGACTGTGTAACAGGACTCCAAAAAGGCTACAATTCTGTTTTGAAGGTTACAAATGCCATCGCCCTGCTGCTACTCTCAAACATCTGCTGTTTTTTTGTATTTTGAAAGAAACCCCTTTATATGGCCGTAAATGTCAGCAGCTAACCTTTTGCAGCCAAACATTTAAGCCAGTATAAAATCAAACCTCAATCTGAATATTTTGAAGGACGTAAAACAAATGGTAAACAAGTAATATCTAACAGCTAATAATAAAGCCCTTCAGAAATTAAGTCCTTCAACTTTTGATCTCTCTTCCTGTTTATATTTGGGCCGACCCCCCACTCCCCCATTAGCCTGCGCTCTACTTCTAAATCTTTCATTAACTTTGGGTCTGAGGAGGTTCCTGCTTTCTTTTCCACTCATAGTTTAAGCTGTTAAAATTTTCATAGGGCCTCTTTCTATCCATTTTCTAAAAACTGATTCGACAAGAGCACAATGCAGACAAGAGACAGACAGACAAGAGAGTCTGTTTTTGAAATGGGAAAAGAATGTGAATGTTTGCTGCCATTCTGCATAATACATGGAGCTGCACATAATGCTGATGTTCTGTTCGTAATTGTTAATTATTGCGCGTCTACTCAGTTTCCTGCTCTAATGTTTTAACAATAAAAGTTCTTCACTTTGTCTTGTTTCAACTCAGCTTTAGGGGAATTTGTATTTCATTTCTGTTTCAGCAAAATGAATATTTCAACTACGCCCCTCGCTCGACAAATTGAGCTGAAAAAGTTCTGCTCCTCCGTGGCAGTGGAGAACCCATTCCATTGCCAGATCACTCCCAGTAAATGACACACAATCACTCCAAATAATTATAGTAAGCAGCCAAAAGCTATTTAACCCCCCTCCACCACCACCCCCACCCCCCCAAAAAAAATTTTGGTGAGTTGACGTGAGCGGCCATGGCAGACCACGGAGTAGAACCGAGAAGTAGGTCATCCCCATTGACCTGGCTCGCATAATCACCATACACTGTGTGTGTGTGTGTGTGTGTGTGTGTGTGTCACTGTATGATTGCGCTGTTCCAATTCTCCCTTAACTCAAAGGAGGCAGAAAATAGCAAAACACACAGCGAAATGTTGGAACCAAGCGAAAGAGGGCAAAGCATCTGAAGCTGAGCGTAAACATGATGATATCTGCTTGTCAGACTTCATAACGTCACATTTTCGGAGAGAAAAATCGGTGCCCGGTTCAAATTTAAGATTGAAACTTTGCTGTTAAATCTGCTCTGATCATTTTTCAGCCAAAGGTGATCATGACTTGCTTGTATTAGCAGCCTGCCAGATATAATTTGTACATTTTACTAATAAAAGTTAAGCTGTTGGCATGAATTACTTCACCATCTTTAGCATCACATTTAAATATCACCTACTTTCATAATGGGTACACACTGAGAAAGAGCCAGTGCTCAATTATTCACATTTTTGTGAGAAACTAAATAAATTATTGGCATTTTTATATGAATTATGAAGCACAACCTCCACCTTTCTTTTGTGTTTTTCTTCTTAACTTCCCTTTCTGTTTCTCTCAACAACTAAACCTTTTTGACACCTTGTTTACCTCGCTCTGTCGCAGAATTTTACAGGTCCCTCGACTGCTTATGAGATTTGCGATTCACAAAAGCCATAATCTGCTTTCACAGCAGCAGCGGCAATGGCGGGATAGCACGCTGTGACAGATTAACCTTCGACCTCGCGGAGCCGTGGAGAACAAGTTGTCGTTTCAGGGTCATGCTTTCTGTGCCAAGGTCGAAGCAAATTTCCTCTGAAAAATTTTCTTCTCTTTAATTTTAATCTGATCTTCCATACAGTATATAGATGCAGCCATGCAGACAGAGTGCTGAAATGTTCCCCTGCCTTGTGAAGCAAAGGCAAAATATTTTTCTACGGCATTACAGCATTTCCTAGCAAAATATTTGTCTTGGCTACTGCTTGTAGGAAGTGCGTGATAAATCTGGAAAGTGTTGGAAGAAATTCATTTCATGTGGTCCACAACACACTGGCTTGCAGGTGTAGGTGCTGTAAGTCCCCAATTAGGTCAGAAGTAGAAAAAGTATATATTTGGGTGATGGCTGTGTTCGGAGTTAGAGCTAAAGAAGTCCAAACTCCACTTTTAGACTAATGATTAAAAAGCTCAGAGCTTTAGATGTCAAATTCAAAGGAGAATTAGATTTCCAAATCTCTCTCATCTCCTCACATCCCAGCTTCTCCACTTGTCTCCTCTCCCACCTCCTCAGCTCCCCCTTCCTCTCCCTGTAGATGCATTCTCTGGATCGTTAACAAGTTAACAACACTAACTGTTGCCACACACACACATACACATAAAGTCTTTGTCTGATTCCAGACACCCTGCCATGTTGATCCCTAATCCGCTTCCTGCCACACCGGCCGTGACCAATCACAGCCTTTCATGTTCTGAAGCGGTCAGTCACACCTAACAGGATTGGCTGGTCGTAGTGCGGGATGCTGGGGCTATTAGTGATTATGATAGAGGGTGACATTTGTGATTGTGTGTGTGTGTGTGTGTGGCAGGGTCTGTCTGGCATCTCGCTTGTGTGACCCAGATCGGGTACAGTGCCGCATGTGAAATTGGACGTGACGTAACGGGGGGTCGGAGATTATAGGGGACAAAAACAAGTCTGGTGTCGTCAAGGACATATTTCATCAGGGTGAATGATCTTCACACCCGTCACACACATACCCATGCACAACCACACACAGTGACGAAAATGTTGGGTGACAAAAATTTATTAGGGACTGACTGAAAATTATTATTGTGGTGAGGGGCGCCAAAATGTAATCTTTACGTAATCTCTTTATTTAAAATATAAGGGGAAAAAAACATGGCCAACCCTTTCCCCATTTTCCCCAAGTAGAAGCGCTGCTCAGAAGTCATATTGTAACCTCTTGTCTTGTAAACACACTGATGCCTGAAGCTCTTGGCAAATAACCAATGTAGCGATAGCAAAAATGTACATATAGCACCTTTAAATATAGGAAGGTCCGAGGAGGGCTAAAAGTAATTTATAAATTTAGGATGCGAAAAAAAGGCCATCAAATTACAGTAAACTCAACAACACCCCCTTTCAACCTTCTCCACCTCCCTAATAATTTGTGTACAGTCCCTTAATGCTTGCTGTAGCTTGAATAATGTACCTGGTGAAATTCACTATACTGCAACAGTTCAGATTTAGTTCTTTACAGCAAAATCCCACAGAGGGTATCCGCATGTCTTTATTTAATCGATTGGTGTGGTAAGGAAATAGAAACCTTGGGAATGTCATTTGGGATGATGCAGCATTCACAGATGAGCCCACATGTGCTGTATTTCCTTTAAAGGCTCTACAAATTTAGTTAATGCCTGTTTCCATGATCACAGTCACTCCATAATGCATTAATGTTGCCTCAAAATATGTGCTTAGGATCCCCTAGTGGAGATGAAAGTGATTAAATAGTGGTTATTCCCCAAAGTGCTAAATTATCATTGTAATTTTGATTGGATAATGAAGTGTTTTCAACATGAAAGTAGCCCCAGAGAGTTGGCAAAGATGCAGTAAGCTAGTGCATGCACGTATGAACACAGCACTAGTGCGATGAAGCCAAAAGCATGCGGCATCTGCTTGGCTTATGCAGGGCAGCTGCAAGGGGTTATGTGACAAGAGGCAGATTTTCCTTATTTGAGGTGAACTTTTCTGGGCATTCAAGTGTATGGTGGAAACATATACTCCTTATCAAGTGATTTTTGAGTGGTATTTGAATCCTTAATATGTGAAATATGCCAGTGCAGCAAGAATATTTCAGCTTTTTCCAGTATTCGTGGCTTCATGTTCCATTTGTTTCAATATACAGACACTTATATCTGAGAATTATTGAGACAAGATGGTTTTTATTTGAAGCTGGTTGAAATATTTTCACTAAATCTGCAGATTTATTTTAACTAAGATCTTTTTTTTTTTTTTTACTGTGAGTTAGCTAGGAATTTTGTGACTGCACCTTCTCAAGAAACCTTTGCCCATGTGACCACAGTTTAACCTGAGCATGCCTAAAATGACCCTGCTAACCTACATCATAGAGGACACTGTCTGTCATAATACCTAACACATGGATTGCTTGGGAATATGTTTACAATTACACGTGGTTTGACCCCTTTGAATATTTTGAGTGTGAACGATGACATTACAGAGCAATGGGAGACTTGCTATGATCTGTGTTTACATTGAGTAAGAAGGGAAGGAATGATGCTGAACTTTCTAGAGCCCTCTCTTGGGGGCAGACACTCCAAAATGAGGTGACCCGGCTTTTAACATCTGTCGGTCTGCAGCAGATTAACCGAAACCCCTCGATGCATATCAAATGGCCCCGGCATATCTTCAGACTCACAATCAGAGGAGGGAAAATAACTAAAAACCAAGCAATGGCTGACACCTGGGAAGGTTCAGCACTGCGTATGAAGGAAAAACTGTTAAAGGTGATGTTTTATCAAGGAAGTTAGCTGGTGTAACGTGTGTGTCTGGGGTAAAATTCCATTACAAGAAAAGTGGAGCATGCTATGATGATATTCATAGTTCAAATGTTAAAACTTGGGTAATACCACACCAAGGATTTGTAAAGTAACCTACTGTAGAGGCTCCTGACAAGTGTTTAAAAAAAAAAAAAGTTGAGGAACCACTTATCCTCTCCACAGGACCGTACAATCTGCCAAGTCTCACTGAAGCGATTGTGCTCATTGTCACAATTTCTGAAGTTTCCATAGCAACGTTGCACTCTCATCTTATTCGGTTGGTGATTAAAGAACGCAGTGGGGTGAATAAAATGGACTGAACTGGGGTGGAAATAGGGGGAGGATGTGAATGGTTGGGGGGGGGGGGAAACTATTCCAGTCTGTCTTTGTCCTTTTTGAAGGATGTTTAGATAGCAATTAGTAGTTTGCCCCTGAAGCGTCTGAAGTGGGCGACTGCTGACGCTTTGAAGATCAAATTAACCAATTAAGGAAAGATAAGAGTCTCATGAGTTATACCTCCCCGATTTTCTCATCGAAGCTACACTCTGGTGCGATAACAGGATATTTTTGGGGCAACGTAGGTGGCTAATGCCATCAGCAACAGGCAACAAAGTTTACCCATAAACATTTTCTTTCTCGTGATTAAAAGCAACAACGCTCAAAAGTAATTTGCTTGGGTTTGCAATAAGATCAAGAGAGCACCTTTACCTCCTACCGAGTTTTAAACAAACTGACAGACGTGTCCCACGCAGGAAAAGAAATGACAACACTTGCCTTTACTATATTTGTCTACACAATTCCCACAGTCAATCTTCAGTTTGAGGGAAGGGAGAAAAAAAAAGAAGGATCTGAGCGCTAAGATGCTTTTTCTCAAGCTCGCCCAGGCTGACAATGCCACTGAAACGTGTCAAAGGAAACAGGAAAAGAAACAGCAACAATGCTATTGTTGCTATATTGGTCGGCAGCGTGACAACTACAAACCAAACTTCAGACAAAGCTTTTTTGTACCTCCTAGACTCCATTTGTCAAAGCAAATGTGGGATATGGCAGACTGCAAGCTTATTGTGTGTGCATTAAAAGTATAAAAACTTTAACTTTTTATTGATAAATGAAGCTTTTTGAGAAGAAAACTCCCTACACTCACTATAGGTCAAATCTCACACTTTCAAAAACTTTTAGCTCAAAAATGTGGATTTTTAAGACTAAAATCTAAGGAAGGTGCCACACAAGTTACACTCATTCCTTAAATTAGCACTATAATCAGCATTTACAGTAGCATCCTGTCCTCGAGTTCCCATCTTGTCTTGTAGTGCAAACGCTGAAACCTGGATTTTCTTGATCCCTGTGACCCACAGCAGGTGAGAGGGATCATTGTAGTACTGAGCCTGTGGCAGCCAGCTGTCACACACACACGCTTTAGCACGCACGAGAGATGCACGCATACTTGCGCACACACATGCGCGGATACGTACCGAACGTGCGTCAGCACACGGGAGATACAGGGGAGTTGAATAACCTGACGTCTGATGATAGAGTTGTATGAGTGTGAATGGAAGAGTGACATGTAGACCCCACAGTGGCGTGACCTGCGTGTGTGATGTATGAGCTTAAACATGTGTTACGTTCACATACCCTCACAAAATTGAGGAAAAAGTGCCATCCAGCTGAATATGTCCTCCCCTCCCTTCAACCTGTTAAATTAACACTGTCAAAGTCCCTCCCCTCTTAAGTGCAAAAAAGACCAAACACTCAGGACCTTTAAAGCCACTTACACTCGCTCGCTCACTCACACGCACTCCCAGCACTCAAGTACACACACATTTTAAGCATCCCTCAAGGCACTGTCTCCTGTCTTTATGTGTCTTGGGCTTCAAGCAACCACCAAAACACACACACAGTGGCTCTTTGAAAATTGGGTCACACAAAACAGACTCTCAACACGCAGCATAACCCCACCCACGCACACACACACACACACACACATTTTAATATGCTTTTCTGGCCAACATTCAAAAATGCCAGGGTCAATACCTCTAAACTGAAAGTATAAGACCCTAATTTCACAAAAAAAAAACATTCCACAAATTTTTACCATTGACTCTACTCTGCAATTATCGAACTTGACAGCACATTTTAGGCGACTTAAACACAAATAAAGTTTTTGTAAAGCTGAAGTTGCTCAGAGCTCAAAGAATGGCACATTTAAACCCGTCATGAATAAACAACTCACTCATAATCATATTGACCATATGGTTAGAACAGACGCCTTGTTGTAGAGGTAAATTCAGCAACTGTTCTTGCAGAAGTTTCTCCTCGACCATCATGCAGATGGCTCCACAACACTCATTGGCTGACTCCCGAAGCCACCGCTCTGTCATTATCATTCCAGTAATGTTGGCACTCAACTCCTCCACTTCTCAGTTCCACTGAGAATAATGTCTGAGCTGAGATGGAGGGTGAAAGCATGTGGGAATCCCCTGGAGACTCGCACAGACTTAAGTAAAGTAAACTAAGAGGAAGACAAACTGAGGCAGGCCCCTTATACAGTATGCATAAGAAAACAAAACAAGCCCCCCTCTCCTCCTCCTCCTCTTCCTTTCTTACCTTCCACATGATTAAAATCCCATCATCCACCAACAAAAGTGAAAAAGAGAGGAAGACAGAGAGGTGGGGAGAGAGAATGGAGGCTATCTTTGGCTCCCTCTCTCCTCTGTGGGTTGCAGCAACAGCGGCGGCGGCGGCAGGAGCAGAGGCGAGCGGCGAAGTTGGGAGTCAGCGAGGATGTGGATACGTCTCCGTGGCTGTGTCATCACCTCTCATGACATGTTTCCTCCCCTGCCTGTGTAAGCCTTTCCATCCTGACCCGGCACAGAGAGAGAGAGAGCAGGGACAAACTAGTGCACCGCCCCCCTCTCTATCTCCTCGCCCCTCCTCCTCCTCCTGCTCCTCTCTGTCCATTCCTCCCCCCTCTGTTTCCCCGTATTCAAATCTGCCAGTGGGCTGCCCTGCCTCTAAGTAGGCCAATCACTGAACAAGGGGGGGTGGAGTTCTGTGAGTTTGCAGTCAGATGTGTCATACAGACATTCTCTGACTAAGTGTGTGTGTGTGTGTGTGTGTGTGTACTTGTCTTGTCCTTGCTAATATGCTTGTTTACATGCTTACTCATTTATGGATGTCTGTATGCTTGCATACAGTCCAAAGCCAAATTACATTTTGCTTTGAGCAAGAGGATCTTTCTGTTACCTTTACCCCTTTTACAATTCACTCAATGTTTAGTTGCGAATGGCCAAGTTCACATATTTTTATGAGCAAATAAAAGCTGGCTTCCGAAGATAGGCTAAGATTACACCCCTGTCTTGTGGATATTCACTCCATCTCCTATTTACTTTAACTGGACATCTGTGTAATTGACAAATTCAGGCATATGCTTTTTGTTTGTGCAAAATCTGATCATCACCGCTGACTCAATAGAGTCAGAGTTTTGCCTAAATTTCAGCAAATTTAAGCGTTAATCGCTAATAGAATTTCATGTCTGGAAATGGAGAAGTTAGTATTCTAGGTTTTTCATACCCACCAAACTCTGAGCAGAAACCAGGAATTTAAATGTTAGGTTTAACTGTATAATGTTAGTGTTTTCAATAAGGAAGACATCATGTAAACCTGTAAAACAGCTTTGGAATGCTGGGTTTTAAAGAGCAGGAGTCACATTTCTCTCTGCTGAACACACAGAGACCTCAGCGGATATCAATCCTCCATCAAACACCGCCATTTGTTGCAACAGTAATTGCTGAGTTTCAGCATCAGTCTGTCACTGTTACAGTTTGCTCTATTTATTCATTACCCATATCAGAACTGGCACTTCACACTTTTTTGCGAGGCTGAATATAGACAGTTTAACTGAGTGAATGTGTTGAACACTAAAACAAATGGGGGAAAAATCATTCAAGCCTGTGACTTTATCTGTACCGTATCGGTTCACAGTGGCTGACAGTGGCTCATATTTCCACAATTTCTCTTCATCATCACTTTTTCCTTCACTAATTAATCCCAATTGTTTGTACTTTGTCATTCTTTCGACCTTTGCAGGATGTTTGCTTTTAAACAGGAGCCATTATTGCAGCTGGAAGACTTTTTAATTTGAAACATCCGTGTTGGAAATGTTCAGATCACTGACAGTATGTTAAGTTGTGTTCATCATATTGTACTTATCATAATTAGAAGTTTCCAACTTGTAAATAGCTGCTCACATCTACATCCAACTGGGAAGTCAAGAATTTTGTGATCTCACTTGACACCTCTACTGACACAGTAATATAGAAGTGTCTGTAATGGTTGATATGGTCTATATTGCCAATGTACAGGCTTGTGTTCCCATCTCTGTCCCATAAAACATGAGCCAGGCATTAACATTAGCAAACAAGTAAGAGGTGAGAACAGAGAACAGGAAATATAATAAAATATACATTGGGAAAAATGTCTGCTTTAAGGGTCTTTATATAAAGCCTCTCTGCAGTTCAGGTTTAAGGTTACTTGTGAATTTACTGCATATTAACCTTCATCTGTCTCCACTTTTTGCATCATGACACATCCTCAGCAGCAACTCACCCCTCATAGTTTTTTTTATGTCTCCCTACCGTCTTCTCCTTTCTCCCTCCACCTTGAAACTTCAGCTGTTTTGGCCACTACTCATAAAACAACCCCACCACCACCCCCCCTCCCTTTTTTTTATATGCGGCCCACAAGGAAAGCAGCTAAATTAATCTCCAAGATGCAGCCGTCATTTACCTCCCACAGAACGATGTCTACAGAATCACAATCTTTGATCAGCATTCATCAGCCGCCCTTTGGAAAACCATATTGAAAAGCCAAAAATCAGCCCAAGCCATTATTTGGATCTTTACAGTCCATGTGATGTGAAAGCTTTGAAAGCCGGTTGCTCATTGGTAGCTAGATACCAAATAATCCCTTACATTTTGCCATAGGGGAGTGAGTACTATAGTGTCAAATATGGTTCTTACTCTACAAGCAGGGTTTAATTCCATCCTCTATTCTGGACTGCAGGATTACAGAGTCAGAAAATGGCATTTTGGCTCAAAAATTGTTTCATGCATCAAAATGAAACTGTTCGCTTAGTCTGATAAGTTCCAGAGAGCATGTCTGAAAACTGAATGCACCACTAAAATGCCAAGCATTGACAGAGATTTCAATTAGATAAAGTATTGTGTGGAATTCCCAAGGTCATTTAAATGTGCTTTACAGCCTACTAAAGATTCAAAATGGAGATTGTTTTACAGATTTGGTGAGAAGTTTCAACACCAAAACTTTCTCTAAAATTTAACAATGCCAGTAATCATGGAGATAAGCTGTTACAGCTAAATTATTGACAAAAAGACAACGTGGTTATTAGTAGAGGTGTTATGGGTGATGGCATTTTCCATTTGCAGTTTTTTCCATGTTATGCCTTCAATATGTTCATGTAATATTTGGTTGTGTGTGTGTGTGTGTGTGTGCACCGTGGTGGGATTATGGCTGTGTGTTTCTGGCAGTTGGAGGGATCGCCCAGAGGAGGCGGCTGTTAAGAATGTTCTTCTGAAAGATGAGGAAAGAGTTTCCATCTTAACAATTCTCAGCAACAGCGAGACCTTAACTTTTCAACACTTCTCATCAGGCTTATCAGAATATGATACATGTTCCTCACCCGCAAGAGTGGAAAGTATAAGCAAACATTTAGTTAGTAATATGATTCCAAAAAGGAAGAATATATACGCCTTACAGTGGTGTTAATACACCAAGAATAAAATAGAAATAGCAGGTCGTTACTTTCTTTAAATGATCTTCAAACTAGACCCGTTATTATCGATAGCTGGTGAAGGATGGCTTTATGAAGTTTATTTTGCGGGATTGGTAACTGATTTTCATTTGTTTTGGAGCATATATGGCTTGGTCTTAAATATTAGAACTTAAGTCTTGAAGTTGTTGTTGACTTATCGTGCGCTTCCACTTCCCCTTTTCAACACCTTTTATGTGTGTCATTAGTCAGGTGCAAAGTCATGAAGTTAACTATACAGGTTTGCCTAAAGCAACCATTTTAGCGCACTTGTCATCTGACTCATGATGAGCTGGGTTACACCTGCTCCAGACAAAAACCCTCTAAAGGTGAACTGTGAGGGATACACCACATACTTTCATGGTGTCACGCTTTTTTGTGTTTTCTCTCACAAAAAGTGACAGAAATAGCTGAGAAAAGAAGCTTAGAGAGAACTTGAAACCTTGTGACACTCATCTCCACACCTGCACAGTCTTGACTGAGGGAGGAGGAATATTGATTGTTGGATGCAGTTGAAATGAATGAAACACAAACTAAAGTTACAAAAAATAATATGTTTTCGGAGTTGCAGAGCATTAAGTCTCAACAATTAAAACAGTAGTTGTTTATTCTGAATCAAAGCTTAATTTGCAGGAAGACAGCTGTGAGGATATAGGCCCAAATTTATTATTGCATTGACGCACAGCGTAGGTAGAGATTGCATTAGCAGGTCTCCACTTATTTTCAGCCTTGGGGTTACGCAGAACAGCACTTTCAGACTTTACACAGACATGAAGGGCCCCCTCCCATTCAATCCTCAGCAGACGCAGTAACTAAAGCTTCGTCAGTGTCTCTGCCACAATGCCGCAAAGTCAAGTGGAAGTTTTCACCTTGAACTATATGTTCCCATCTCGCCCCTGGTGTGATATTCGGCGAGCTTAATGACATTGTGCAAATAGAGATGGTAGAGAAGGGTGTTGAGTTCGGAATCATAATGGCTTACTTTGCCAGTACACAGACATGTAAAATCTGTGAATAATGACTCACATTCAGTGGCAGCTGCGCTGCGTACACTCGAATGTACAAAAACAAAGCTGTGTTCTTTAATAAAGCGCAGTATGAAGTAAAGAGAAATCAAAATTCCAGGAAGATGTTCTGAAATGAAAGAAACACTTTAGTTCTCATTGTTCAATGTTAAAAGCAATGGTGATGGTTTATGTCGCTCTTGTAGTCTCAAGGCCTTGTTGTTTGTGCCTAAGAAGCTACTCAGTGAGTTGTCTAATAGAATTATGTGTTATAATATAACCAGATGTTGTTTATTTATAGTGACAGAACAGTTAGCTCTTCTATCGCAAATCAACATTCCAAACTTGTTTTTTCTTATCATTTGTTTCATTAGCTATTACATTTTCTGTACAAGCTGTAAAAACAAAAAGTGTGAAAAACAACCTCACACCACTTCTGCCTTCAAACCTCCCATATCTCTGAATTTAGGAACCTGGCCTCTACTTAGAGTTTAGAGGAGGTCTTATTTTTAACAACCAAGAATGAGTGAATGTGGCGGAGGTCCGCCTCTGCTCGGGTGAGACCATTACGGGGATAAAGCATGACAGGGTTATGACCAAGACCTTTGCAGGGCACAGATGCTGGGTTCAGTTGGACGACATCAAGACATATGTTCATACTTGAACACTTTGATGTCAAAACCATTTTAACAACTCCAAGGTAAAATTAATGCATATCAGCTAAACAATCTGTCAGCATTCTGCAAGCACCCACATTTTACATTAAAAATTACATGCACACATGAGCTAGCATATTACTCCAGCATCTCATGACTTAGATATATTAGTAGTCTCTAAACCTCCCAGTCAATGATCACTATCTCGACAGTACATTAGATATGCATTCATTTTAAATAATCATGAGGTTGGGAGTTATTCTCTCACGCTCTTCATTAAGACGGTTTCATGTAATTGTGTCTGGCTTTGTGCCCTGAAAAATTGTGTTTGACCTCCTTTTTTTACATATCACAGCTGTTTCCTTTGTGTTGTTTACTCTCAAAACCGACCTCCACCATGCTGTTTTAGTTCACAGTAGCATCGTCAACAGCAGAAGACGGCCACCAGCTGCTACAGACAAATACATGCTTCTAAGCAGCCTGATTGTATGTGGAGAGAAGTGGTGGTATTCAGGATTTCAGAGCATTTGGTGTTTTGTTTAGGAGCTTCTGCTGTAGTGTCTGTGAGTTATCTGTCTCTGTCAAGTGACCTCGCTGAATACACTGGTGTAATTGTAGAATGCCCTGAAAACTGACTTTAAGAGAGGAGGATAGGGAGTCTGACAGACAGACAGATTAAGAGATATGGAGGAAGAGGGGTGGGGAGTAGAGGAGATAAAAAAGTCTAGGTGATAAATGTTAAAAATGTAGCTGCTCTGTCTTTTTTTGGTATGCAGAGTAGTCGAAAATCACAAGGGAGAAGGGAAAAAGAAACTCTTGTAGTTTGGGTGAACTGACCCTTTAAATGTGCCCACTAATAATAGTTACCGCTGGAAATCGCACATTTGCCACATGAATCAGCAAAGTTAAAACACTGAAACTAAAGTGTGTGTATGTGAACTGACATGAAAATTCCCTCAGGTGCTACCGCAGAGTACAGGCCATGAGATTTTCTTTAAAAAAAAAAAAAAAAAACAACACACACACAGGGCAAGAAACATGGCTCCTTCTGCTTACTGTCATTGTGAGTCAGAGAATCAAACAGAGGTCAACCGATCAACGGAAATATTTTGATTCACTGCTGTTTGCGCATATCTAACAAGAAGCATGAGGCAACTTAGGTCAAGAGTGAGTAATAATAAACTCTGAATCAACTGTAGTTGTGAACATCTTCACCCTGCCGGCTCCTTTCAAGCGTGACATCAAAGTGGATGCGGTAAAAACGACATCATCCAGGACGATGAAGAAAGAGCTCCTTGTCAGATCTCAGGGTTTAGATGAAGTTAAGAGCATCCAGTAGTGTTTGTACATTATGCATGTGCGCCACATACACACACACACTATCTAGATCCATTGCCAGAATCTGACACATTCACCAGCAGCAACAGCTCAAGGTCACTCTCTGTCACACTAAAGAAATTCACTGCAACATCATCCAGGCTAATGCAAATATACTTGTACACACAGACAAGTGCATACATGCCCAAAAGCATGCACACACACACACACACACATAGACACACACAGATGCTGATAAACACAAACACACACGCAGATGTATTCGCACGCACACATAATCACACGCATATATACGGGTGTCAGGCGGCATCATCATTAGCTGTCAGCGGGGCCAGTGTGTCCTCAAACTGTCACGGAGGGAGTCACGTCCCCGTTGCTCGCCCTCAACCTAAACCAACACCAGCTGGCAAACTCTGACAACAACATATCATTCCACTAAAAACAGACTCCGAATCAGGAAATCAATCAGAGGAATTTGCATAAAAGTCAAGTGCGGTTATCAAGAGAGCTTGAGATGAAATTCACTTTTCTAAGATAAATAAGCTTTTTAGAGTAAACAAATGTCTGTTAATCAGTTTTAATGTGCAGACTTCACAAAGCAAAAGTCTTAACCCTAGCACTATTGTACCAGAAAGCCGTAGAAACAGAGATTTTAAGTAATTAATGTAAGTATCTGGGGATCTTACTCCTCAAAGTCCCTCATTATCTAGTGGCTGTTTGTATATTTCCTGTTAAAGCTGCTTTAATGATTATTTTTATGTTAACAATGGATCAAATAACTACATGTAATGTGAAAAAGCTTACTTATAGTGATGACCCCACAGAGAATTATCCCCTGGCTCTGTATTTCCCTTTTATAGAGCATTTTAGCCCCTTTCAGCTCATTGTTTTGGTTTTTCCAATCTGCATCTTCAGTGTTTTTGTTCACTCTCACGGCTCTCACAGGGTCGTTTCCAGACACAGCAGGTGAAAACACGATCACAACAATAAAAAAACAAAGGCCAAAATTATCAACTAGTGGTTGGAGTGTATGCAATTGGTTCAGGTGTCATCTTGACCTAAGATTTGAATGTAGGTCATGTAATAAGAAGTGGTTGACAAGTTTTGACATATTAAGGTATTGTATCCGATGTTTCATTTTGGAGAAGGTGGCAAAAGTAAAGAAGAAAGTACAGAATTGGTGGGGAAAAAATTAATTCAAAGTTCAAAATTTCAAAATTTGAAGTCCAAAATTTTAAATTTTAAATTTCAAAATTGAATTTTCATACTCAGCTCTAATCTGTGTATTTTCCTGAGTCTTCATGAGTCATTTGGTGTTGTTACCAATGTCCTACACTTTTTAAAAAAGTCCATACATTTCAAAAATACAAAAGAGATTATTTCACTTGTTTATATTGCTAATCCAACGGTAATTTATAAATATCAAGACTTAACTCTTGAGGGTTCAACAAGAGACGAATGCATGTTGACCGTACATAATAGGTCAGTGAATATCATGCACCGCTTGGTGAGCATCAACTAGTTCTCAGGCGTTCACTGTCACACACAGCTGAGTTGTCCTTTAAGCTAATGCGCTATTTCAGGCGTTACTACATTATCCATTAAAATTCTCCCACAGAGGAGAGTACAGTATATCTGCCATCTTGTGTTGAGTCAAATAAGGGTGTGATGAGGCATAAAAAATTCTCCTCACTTGTCTTCCTTGGAGTCCAAGCTAAAAGCAAATCTAATTTAAAATATATTTGGAATTCATGGCAGGAAGGACGATCGTTGTGTTGTCCTCATATTCTCCTCAAACTGAAATCCTAATTATGTCCAATGCATAACCATCCAGTTAGTGCATTAGCATAAGGTACCTCTCCACAATGCTATGAATGTATTTTGCACCCAGTCATTCTACCATTTGTCCCTGGAGGTTGAATAACTCAAGAGTGCCTCATGGCTGGTGAACAAGCTTTGCCTTTCAGTATAATCACAGTCCTAATATGTATAATAAAAAGTATTTAGAAGAACATGGCCATGAAATAACTATAACCCGACCGAACGTTACATCACAGATCCTGCACTTGTGACCTTTTCAGATGAATCTCTCCAACCCAGCGCCAATGATTCAATCAGCCAAGCCTGAAACCGCAACAGCTGAGACGCTGGTTCCTACTACTGGGCCCAGGAATGCCCTTGACGATACCGTGCCGCAGTTTGGGTACAAAATAAAGTGCAACCCTTGTCATTTGTAGCCCCTGAAGAAGAAGGTAATAGGAAATGTTTGAGGAGCAGGTCGTTATTTTAAAGTCATATACCGCTGCTTTAGATGAGCGTCCCCGCTGTGAAAAAAATTGACTTTTTCCCAGGTGTGCCGAATGACGGCGTGAAGCATGAATAAGTTATAAGTGAAAGTCAGGCTCTCCGACCTCCCCTGCTCCCGTCCCTGCAGCGCAGTGCAGTTCACCCCTGAGTATGTACGTGTGTCTGTGTGTGGTGGTTAATGTAATGCAATGGTTTATGTACTGTAGTGCAGTGAGAAAATATTCTGATTTATGGGCCTGCCATCACCTGTGACAGTGAGTGCACACACATCCCGCACACACATACACACATGCGCCAACACAAAAGTGGGAGCATCTCACTTTGTTCATAGTGAATATAAAAGCTTATGTATCAGCTATGGCCATAAAAAGAATCAGAGATGCTGGCTGGGGATGCAGATGACGACAGAATGGAGCATTAATCAAAGGACATGCATTTTGTATGAACGTGGGGAGGGGGCTTCATACAGTGTGATGACTACAGTATAAGACAGCGATGAATTATATATGGAATAAATCATGGTCTCAGTTGGATCATTAATGGTTTGAATTATTAACAAACTCAATTGGGCTCAGGTGTGATTTTAATAATTGTAAATCATCAGGTTTGGTCAGTTTAAGGCTTTTTAAAGGCACAATCTGTGATCCAGATGTGAATAACAGTAGAAAAGCATGCAAAATGTTTTCCTTCTATAACTATAACTCTTCAGTAATATGCGTCTTTGAACGGAGCTAGGACATATCACGTATAGTCAATCACTTCTAAGAGGCGTTTAATGAACTTTGTTTTTACTCATACCCTTTCATCTGAGCTCGTGAATGACATAAGTAGGTCATAGCACCTTTTGATGAGTGATGATTGATGCAAATGGTAAGGCAGTGAAAGCTACAGCAGAATCTAAATGACCATATGAGTACGTGCCTCTGCAACCCAGTCTCCTTGTTGTTGCCAGTTATGTGTTGATGTAAAACTTAGTTGCGGGCTGAATTATGTCTTGTGGCAAACATTCTTTTGCATTGTAGGAATTTGACACTCTACAGACCCCATAAGTCCCTCAGGTGGTTGAGTTTAGGCAACAAAAGCACTTGGAGAAAGACCATGTTTCGATAAAATGTTATTTAAGTTAGTGCGTCCCCTGTGCATCCCTCAATATTTAACCAACCACTAAGCAAGTCAACATTTTTGCTGGGTTAATTATCAGTTGGTTGTGACTTGGGAAGATATATTTATCAAATATGCAATAAAACATACTGCATTTGCTGTTGTAAAGTAGTAGTATTTAAACTAGGAGACGGGGTCAGCATATGTCCAGCCTTCAACCACTGATTGTCCACACTGCAACAAAGCTCCCCCTGTTTTAATAAAATGTGCTCATGTTTCTTAAATTTACAAGTACCAACATTTGATTTTCATTTATTCATCCATCCATCCATTATCTATTCCTGCTTATCCTGTGCAGGTTCAGGGAAGGCTGGAAGCTATCCCAGCTCACACTGGGTGCTAGGCATTGTGCACCCATGACAGGTCGGCAGTCTATCACAGGGCTAACACATAGAAATAGACCACCTACGTGCAATTTTAGAGTCTTTGGATGGGGTTTCAATAGAAATAATGCAAATAGAAATAAAAAATGGATTTGGGCACAGGACCTTCTTCCTGTGAGGTGATAGTTCCAAACACTGAGTCAGACTTGGTTTTGGGCTTAAAATTCATCTGAATAATAATTCAATTCAGCTCACGATCGGCTCATGGCAAATCTGGGTACTTGAGAAAATCAGTTGCTTGCAGATTGAATAAAAAATGAAGGCGGTTCAAGAGGCAGAACAAATATCTAAGTCACTTCTAATGCAGTGTTTAGACAGACAGATGGGCGGGCGGACAGACAGGCAGTTTTGCTGGCACACAGAGGTGCATCCCATGGGACAGAGCTTCTTAAAGCGAATGACATTTGCTTCCAACATGGTTACTTGCCCCCTCTACGTGTCTTGTTTCTCTATCGAGCTCGAGCTGTCCCCTCAGGCCGAGCCAACACCTCGTCTCTATTCTTCTAACATCAGCACAGATAAATACTGCCAGCCGCAGACACACAGGACCACTCTCCAGCACGCACGCTCGAGCACACACACTGACCTCAGAGGTTCAATCAATAAACCACCCACAGCACTTTTCCAAAGCTTAGAGAGAGACATAGTGGGACTTTCTGTCTGTGTGTGGGTTTGTGTGCGAGTACGTGTGTTTTTTACTGCTCTACAAAACAAACAAGTCAATCTATAAGACCATTAGTGATATTGCATTACTCTCCCTTGGAATGCACAGCTTTGTACACCTCAGCACAGGTTATCTGTTTGCACAAAGGAATCCATTCCCACAGAAAACTCCAAGTGTTTGGTCCTTCCTCTGAAAGTGCTTCGCCTCCTGTTTAACACAAATCTAGTTGCAAATGCAGGAGCTTGCGAAGATGCCAACATTGAGGGCATCAGTCAAACTGAGCACACGGTGAGAGATGAGCATTGTTTGATCCACAAGCTGAGTGCCTCATTTACACCACTAGAGATCCTATGGAGAGGGCCATCGCTTTCGGATACAGAGTATTTCAATTTCCCCATGCAAAGGCAGCACAATGGCATCGTAAATGAAGGGTTAAAGCTTCCTGGAATTTCAGCAACAACAAAAAATGTTGAATGCTCCCTCCATGCTTTGGCCTTTCATGCAGAAATGGCCAACCACGCTGCAGTCACTCCAGCCTTAATGGAATATTCCATTTATGCTAGTGCACACCCACAGAGTGAAGCAATCCTGACGTTTATTAATATTAAAACTAAGGTATACTTAAATAATTGAGAAATACAAGTTACTGCATTAATATCGTAAAAAATTATAGTTTGGCCTAAGTGTGCCACAAGATTGGTTTATTTCCATTGTTTTTCCTTTTCCCTCTTTTACATAAACTACATTTTGTATGTAAAAAAAGAAGTGTAAAAATGAAAGACATAGGTCATAAACATTAAAAATAACACAGTAAAGTAAAAATATGTTGAAAATAAATATGCGGTTATGGCTCCAGTTGTCATCAGCCGATATATATCATTGATTTTTCTTAAACTCCAAAATCAATATCTGCCTCGGCCTCAAAACTGCTCTGTATTAGTCAGGCTATAGAAATAACACCTCTCATACCAAGCAATTGAGAGATTTGTCACAGTGAATACAGCTCAAAGAAATGCTGATGCATCACTCCGCTCTCAGCGGAGAATGAAACGACTGAACCTGAGCTGGACAAAATAACGAATATCAGGCTGTACAGTGACAGCTAAACTTACAGTTCTTTGTGGAGATGGGAAGCTTGTCTGCCCACATTGTAGTGTAAAAACAGCACCAAGGGAGTCAAGTAATCTACAAAAGGCTTCAGTCTGTTATGACGTTAACTTTTAATGTCTCCTACCTAAATTGTCATGGTATTTTATACCAGTTTACCACAGAAGATTTGCAGATTATACACCCATACCAACATGGAAACCAAAATAATTTTCAGGATATTGATTGAGTTTCACCCTGATTTGGCCAGTGCAATATGATATGGTCTAACAGTGCAGTTCAACGGTTGAATTACCCTTTGAGTTCTACAAATTAGCTTCCCCCTTAGCTCCGCATTGGGTGCAGTTTTCCAAGACAGTTTGGTGACTGTGATCCAGTTTACTAGACACATTCCTTTCGTGGTTTTCCCTCAAGGCCTAATGTGAACCAAAAGTGATCAAATCTCCAGTAAACATCTAACAGGCAGTTACGCTTTGTTCAGACAACACGCAAATCCTACTATAAAGGCTGACTTGTCCTCTCTGTCATTTCCAAGCCTTCACAATGGATTTGTGTTTGGACAATATAATCTTTTGTTGTCATTATTATATTGGTTGTCGTAGTAACAGAGCATTTGTAAATGCTGACTGGGATTATGCTTTCTGACTGTAAGGCCGGGTGCACCACAGTGTTTGGATTTGTTGGTGGCAGCGCTGTGAGACAGGCATGAAACATCTCAACTTTGTCTCCATTCGTTCGTGTTGTCGTCTTGTGGTTATCTTAGTTGGATCCATTTATTTTTCTTTCTGAGCTGAACATGTTGGAGCATAGCTTGATTTTTTTTTTGTTCTCACCCTGCTATATATAGTTTTTAATGAATGAGAGCACACTGGAGTACTCAGAGGTTTTGCTTACAAATCATAACGCTGCACCTGGTTAAACCTGCTCCCCATAATTAGTTAGCATCTTTTCCTGGAATCACTTGGGGGGAAGGTGATGTAATACCATGATACAGTGATAAAACTGCACATTCGTAGCCACATTTGTAATGTTGAACCAGACTAGTCTACCAGCTCTGGGACCGGCTCTCCCAACACTACTTTCCCAGTTTATGAATTCTCCACGAGGACACATCGATCCACTTCTGCTTGTAGGCCAGACATTGACTCTGCGCTCCAGCTAATCAAAGAGCCAATTAATGCAGGCAGCAGTATGCAGGCCGAGCTGCAGCGTTAATCAATGGCATACTAAGCCGCACGGCCACAAAGACTTTGTAAACTAGATGAGACGAACAGTGTCAGCTGCTGTGATGTGATCTTGTTTGAATTACCTTTGGTTGGTATTCAGGAGGTTTGTTCTTTTGTATCCCATTCTGTTGACAATCGCAAATCAGGCTCTGTTGATTCTAACAACAGCGAAAAAAGATCAATGTTTGTCCTCCTATGGCAGCAATCCAGACACCACTGACCATTCATTCGTGGTCACCTGGGGCAGCAGCCTTGCATGACCAAGAAATGAGCAACTGCAAATGGGCAGTGTTTTTTAACACTTAGAGTCATTTTTTAAATTTATTGTCACCTGGTGTATTTAGTAAAGCGTCATCTCCACAGGCGACCCTTAAAATCACACTCATCTCCTGTGGTCTATATGCTGTGTACGTATTAACTATATCTATAATGATTGATCAAGGCCCCGGTTTTACTGTGAGTTTTCTGGTTTCCAATATGGGCATATGGAGCTACAGGGGAAATGACTGAATCAATAAACTCCACTTATGGGGCTGTAAAAGTATTTTTATCCTGTAAATTTCTGCTATCAGTCTTTTATTGCCAGGTAAAGACAGTCAGTCATCAGCACCACTGCATTAGCTCAACAGGGATATCTGACCAGAGAGTTCATTCTGTTGCTTAAAAATATTCCCTCTTGTCATTGGGATCATGTTTAACCTTGCTATTGTTAGACCTTCAGCTCATTATTGTCAGCTGGTCCTGGTAGCACCCAAATTAAAGTAGTTTGCAACACCTGTAGCTTCATTTTAGTGCAACTACGATGTAACACTACTCACTGACTGGAGTATTTCAGTCACAGGTCCATTCAAGATAGCATATCCGATGTATATCTATGTTAATATCTGCCTATTACTTTTTTGTATCTTTATTCTATTCTATTCAAGAGTGCTGTCACTCTGAGTGTGAGTTCTCAAAGAGGTAGTGCTATCTGTACAAGGTTCCCAGCACATTTAACTATAGTAAAACCCCACTATTGTCCCATAGAGGCAGGAGCAAATACACAATGTATTGAAAGAAGTTGGATCACCAACACGGCCAAATCCGCAGTCGAGCCAAAGCTGTGTGTTCAGTGGAGACTGAGCAGAACAGGGCACTTGACTAGTTCACGGTCCATCTCATCACCAAGTGTCTTTGGCTCTCTCCAAGCTTTGTCATTGTGCAGATAAACATTCAAGTGCCATGTTTGGTCACCCGTAGAACAAACCAGCTCATTCATACAGTCCAGTACCCCCAGGGTGGATGAAAGGGGGGCCATTGCAAATAAAATGCCTCTACTTCCATTTCAACCCCACCTTCTTCTCTCCCAACTCACCCCCCTGTCTTTTCTCCCTATTCAGACTCATTTTCTTGAGCTTTGGTGTAAGACAAGGAGGTGGCGAGGAGCCAGATTTTGGCTGTTGGGGAGCTGAGAATTGAATGCCAAGCTCTCGAGTCCTCGGCAGAGAGATGGGATTTTATAGTTGGAAAGTGGGGGGGTTTGGCTGGGCATGAAAAAGATTGGACACACTGGCAGTTGCTGATGCCAAGGCCTCCAAGCTTGAGACCCTGCTGGGCTCCAAATATGGCAAAGAGGGTGTTAAAACTGAAAATAATTTGAGCATAGCACAAATAGTTAAGACATCAAAGGATTTTTTTGTGTGTATTAAGGCAATATTTTAATATTTAAATGAAAAAAATGTCCTTTTTCACAGCAGAAATGTTTTGTTTTTGGCAGAAGCAGGAGCAGTTTGTACGGAATAAATAAGCAAAAACAAGTGTTACCTCCAGAAACTCAAATATGTCTGCTTTTAATTCACTATCTAGTCATCTTTTGCCTTCTCCAACACCCTTATTCTGCACTGTGACTGTCCACGAATTCACATGTGCGCTCCGGGTTAGTGTCATGTATCCAAACCATCCTCCACACGCCTTTTCACTTCATTTTAGCTCACCGCCAGTAGCTCCAGGTACGCAACTGTCACATCCAGATGCATTCACAGACACCTCCCTCTCCACACATGTCAGCACTGATAAGGGAATTGAGTGTGTGGAATCCATAAGGGGTGAGGGGATGGACTGGGAATGTTATGAACTGTGTGACCACAGCAGTAACGGCAACCTCAAAAGGTTTCTGTTGGCTCAGTCAGAAGTGAATAATGAAACGTTTCGTCCATATTGAAGAGAAAGGTCAGTGCGCTACCAGGATTGTTTAAAACCTAATCTACAACAGATAAGCATCATTTAGAGTGCCTTGGGTCTCATGAATAAAGTAAAAGAATTTCTTAAAGTCAGTATTGCTGCTGTTATTGAGTCCAACTTAGGTGATTCTTTGAAAACATTCTCAAGTTTTCTGACCTTTTCAGCTCACAAAACCATTTCAGATTTGTACAAACAGAAACATGAATTGCAGTGAATATCAGTCTGCAAAACAAGGTTGTTTTTTGTAGATTTTTTGAGGAAAAAAAGATGTTTCACATATAGTTTTTAGTCTACAGCAAAGCTATGTTTAATTTATCTTGCACTTAAGTTGTAGATTAATGCTACTCAATCAGCCACAGAGAAATCCCACTGACTGCACTGGCAGTCGAATGCATTTTATATCATTACTCAATATTTAGAGCTGTGTGTGCTCAAATGCCAGCCTTTAATGAACCAAACACTTTGCAGCAAGCATCATTACTGTGTCAGCAGTTTGAAAATAAGTCGACAATGATGTTTAAAGCAGGCAATCGCAAATATAACCATCTAAAAGAGTAGCTTAGGTAAACACACATGTCCACCATAGATCTCTATGTTCAGCATTCAGCTTAGCAAAGTTGTCTATAATTGATAACAGCGTATATACACTATTTGTATTATTCATTGGCCCTGTCAGTTGCAATTTTCTTCAGACACATTGCGTTCCAGTGGAGCACAGGAAGGTGTTTAACGCTGGAACCTCACAGAAATTCATGCAGACCAGAAGGAATTCAACAACTTATCATATGAAGTCCAACTATCTTTTTTTAATCTTTGCTGAAGAGTTAGAGTTAGAGCACATTTACATACATTACAACCCAGCAGAGGGAGAACTGTAATAAAGAATCTTTGGTCTGGAGGCATCTGAGAGGATACAGTTTAATGAGATACACACCCCTGTCAGTCAAGCTGTTGCTTTTTTACAGAAGTTAAGAATGTGCAAATTGTTGCTTACATTATTTAGCATTAGCAAGTTTTTGACAGCTCAAGCTAATAGACCCCTTGGGCTTGTAATTAAAGTGGCCTAATTATTTTTTTTCAGACATGAAGACTTAATTTAAACTTTATGTACTATCTTACGTTTTATTTTATAACTAAAACCAAAGGTGTGTCCTCATAATTCAAATATTCTGAGGTCCTCACGGCTTAACAAACAAGGCCTACTGACTAGCAGCAGATTCAGCTTTATGATGCATCCAGTTCAAATGTAGAACATTGCCTTCTATAATATGAACATGAGTCCAAACAAGCAATTTATCCATCGGCTCATGTAAGTAGAGAACAAAGAATAAATTGGATGATATTTTGGTCTAAATAAACAAAGGCCTTCCGGGTACTTGCAGCGTACAGCTAACAAGCTAGTGGTAAAACATAAACATAACATTCTGTAGATTTGACATGCAAAACACAGTAGATAGTACTCTGATTCACTGCTGTAAAATACTCAGACACATACCTTGACCAATAGTTAATTAGATATAACCAAAAATCACCATTTAAATTGGTATAAATGTTGAGTTAATGTGGAATCAGTGGACAAATAGCCTTTAGCCCATGAGATGGATGGAAACACATAATTTACCTTTTTGTACTTAATTGTATGTAACCCCATTAAGTAATGGTAATAAGCCACTCAAGTCCCTAATTTACACCTATTTTGTTATATTAAAATAACAGACAATTATAATTCTGTTGTTTATATATGAAAAATTGGTCTTTTTGTTGTATTGTGTTTCTCCTGTTCTTTACAGAAATCCAGCACACTATTTAAATACAGTTAAGCTAAAGACCTTGTAGACCTATAAACAAGAAATTTCAATTCACCAAATACAAACAATACAAAGCCAACCAAAAGTCAGTGAACACCACATGCAGAAATTCAAGCTGTAAACTAAAGACAAAGCTGTGCAAAAGCTGCCCTGAGACAATGACAGTAGCATACACGTGCATTAAGCTCCCACGCTTGGACCACATGGAGCAATCAAGCCCCCTAAACGCCCCCACCCCACCCCATCCCGTCCCGACCCACTCCACCCCTCCGATGTATGACATCCCATTGTGCATGTGCTATGAGGAAAAGAAGAAAAAAAAAGGACCCTAAACCTATTGCCTCTAAAGGAATGGTCCCAATGAAAGTGAATTAAGCAACAAAGGAGGCACTTACATTCAAAAGCCTCACATGGTCCTCCGACAGAAAAGAAGAGAAACGTGCAATGATTCCGGTCTGGAAAAAAACAATAGTGAGTAACCTTGAAGAGTGAGAGAGAGACAGGGAGAGAGAGAGAGAGAGAGAGAGAGAGAGAGAGAAAGTGCGGGAAAAAGAGAGAGAGAGAGAGAGAGAGGGAGTTAGAGAGATGGAAAAGCAAGGTGAGAGAGAGAGGACGCAGATTCATGCATCCACACACCCAGCGCACACGCAAATCAAAACACTTAGATTCTTTTCTTGCATCTCCCCTCCTCCTGTACAGCCAACCCCCCCCCCAACCCCAACCCCCGGTGCCTTCGGGTTTTACTTGTCATGTGTTCAGGCTCAGGCAAGCGTGAAGCGGGCTGAGGAAACCAGCGCTCCAAGTGCTTTGTCCAGCGGTTGGGAAACTCATGCTTCCATTACGTGGAACATTGAGCTCCTTGGCCCCGTTCTGTGTGTTTGATCCAGAGCAGATGGATGGAGAGGCAGGAGACGATATCCAGCATCTTGGCGTGTCTATCACACCTTTCTGGGATCTCATCCTAAAAAAAAAAAAAAATATTCATATATTCAAATTACTGTCTCCTGTGGAAAATGCAGATAAATCTCTCTCAAATGTGTGTATCCAGTTTCCAAAATCAGTTGGCTACAACTGCACATCTCAGTTAAGTCAGTCCCAACAAGGATAATCAAAGTCCCAAGACTTATTCTGAATGCAGACACATACCCACATTACCCCAATTCAATTAAATGGACGTCTCTTGCTGTGCAGCCAGTTGCTGATTACACAAGATATTACGCTCCACATATTCCTTTTTCTCTCACTTGAAAAGCTGATGCAAACTGTCTCAATTTTTAGTAATGTTTGCAGTTTTTTCCCAGCTTTGAGTTGCTTTTAACTTTCAGCGGTTGTCACCCAAGGGAACAGAGGCACAGAGCAGCAGATGTTTTTATATTCGAACTCAAACTCCACAGTTTAACTTTGAACGCTCTGGGCTGAAACTGGCTCTTTAAAGACTAATAGACTAAGTATTTGATTTGCCAATAGCTGGTATTTAAACTGCATTCTCATTTCAGAAAATAATACATGATTATTTTATGACAATGAATTTGGTATTGGAATCAGCTTGGAGACCAACATGCGACGCTGAATGCTTTTAATGAAACTCTGCTGCTTATGGTTTCAAACTTTCTGCTCTATTTTTACTTGTTCTAACTTAAGAATGCAGTTTATCACAACCATTGGTCTTATTTTTAATGATATGCTACCTGTTACCAAACCAAACACACTGTTTGCTAATGGTATCATCACACACTATCAATGAAGAAGGATCTAAATGAGCTAGAATGGGTAACTAGCAAGACTAGGTGTACAGCCCTGCTAGTAGTTTGAATGTCATTAGGTATTTGGTCATAAAGAAACTGCAGAGATTAACTGATGCTGGCACCAGAGGAAATGTTAAGGGATTACCAAAGTTTTCACAATGTATCCTGTGGAGAACACGGATGTCTGTACAAAATTTCATACCAACTCATCCAGTAGTTGTACAGGAATTTCACTCCAAACCACAAATGTCATCCTCGTGGTAGTGCAAGCAGGAAAGTCTGGGGAATCATCACAGTCAGTAGGATACATTGTGCCAATCAGTTGGGTAGACAGAGTGAATTTTAATCGGATAAAGTGAAAATTTTGAGCTGTTGGTGGCTCTGGAGGAAAAGTCAGGCAATCACTAATGTCAGTAGGTTTTATCATAATGCAAATAGTTAGTTGTTAACATTTGGGTACAGTATCGATAACAAAATAATATTTTCTGAGCTTTAAACTTGTCTCCTTCGGTATTGGATGTGAATCGTGCCGGTTATCTTTCTCTGGTTGCCCGTTGACTGCTGATAAATGACTTTGACCTCTTCCCAGTCGATGCTGTGGCTGATTTTGGTCTGCTGTTCACAGATGTTAATCCCTGCTCCTGTCCATGGTCCTTACCAAATACTGTGCCCTACAGTTGTTGCACATGATCGCATACAGCAGCGGCTTGATCTTAAGTCAGCAACCACCATGACTGAACATTGACACTGTTGTAAATGTGTTAAATTACAGCTCCAATCATAATGAAATTAAGAAATGAAGTCCAGATGTGAACAGATTGGTGTTTTAGTTACCAATGTCACTTCTTTTGACATGGCTAATAGAGTTAGTAATTGTTAAGAAGTGGCGTGTGGGCATGTTTGCTTGATTGACAGGTGTCTCAGACTGTCACACTCAGCTGAGTTGTTTATCCCCCTTCAGCCTCAGCCAGTGTTTGGATTATTTTGGTATCTCCAGCATCTGACAAAGATAGCGAGAAGAGATGAACTGAAATCCAACCTTCAAACCATTTAAACCTCAAACATGTCAAAAGCATTTCTCTGCAATCTGTGGCAGAAGCCTTTTTTTTTTTGGAACACTCTGTACCCTCCCTCTGATGTATCTGATGACAAGAGACCTAAGGCTGGAAAATCAGGCTGCAGGTCAGTGTACAGATTTATCCACATGAACCAGGCCAATGGGATGAAACGAAACTCAGCACAAATGCATGAATGAGGATCCTGTCCTTCTGGTTAGCATCATTTTACGGTCATTATACAGCCAGCACAAACGTGTCTAGAGAGGGGAATTCATATGGCTAAGTCATAGAGATTAACCCATTTGCCCATATTCTGCTTAAGCAAAGCAATTTGCACCCCCCCTCCTGCTGACGGCAGTTAGGATTTGAATGACCTAAGCTGTTCCAACAGCCCTAACAACGTGATCAGCGGCTAAGTCGGGCTCCACCAGGGAGCATAAGACCTGCTGAGGCCAGAGATGCCTAGTCATCTGCTTCAGTGCAGGAGAAAGCAGATTAAAGTGAATACTGAATGTGCCGTGCTTTTGAGTGAGGAATATTTCATAAAGATTACAGAGGATGGAGAGCTGATTTTCACATCTGTATCTTCTCTCCCTCTTGCCCATGGACACGTAGGGAGATAATCTTGAGATGCGTTGGCTTGCCAGGGAAGTGGTCGGATAATCTTACAAGCCACCCAGGAGAAGGCCTTTGGTTTTTCATGTGTATTATCTGCGTCAGATTATGAAAGTGCATCTTTTTTTTCTTTTCTTTTTTTTTGTATTTTTACTGTAAGGGTAACTCACCAGAATGGCTCTCTTGCCGCACATTGCTTTGATAAGGGCTGCCATTGTGCGCTCTGAACAATGCTACAAGAGCGTGAGTGATCGTTGGGGGAGGAATAGACAATGTACAGTGCAGCTCCCATGAGACACTCAAAGACATTTCAAAGCTGTATTGCTTTTGTCTTTTTCCAGGTTGCAGCTGTCTCAATATCTCCCCAGAGCTCAAAGATCAGTTCTAATATGTTCCACTCCAACCTCTGGCACTTTTTAATGCTTTCATCCTTTCTTTGCTACAATGGAACATATTATGAAAGACCTGTTGTGTCTTACATTACTTCAACAGAGAGGTGAGTGGGGCTTGTCATTTTATTACCAGTTTACCAGCTGTGGCAAGCTGTTGTTAAACTTTTGTCACTTGTCCAGCTCTGGGTGGATTTTCAGGGTCATAATAGGCAGTGAAAAATTGACATAGCATTGGTATTTTTACAGTCTGATTCCAGTATTTTCACAGAATCGTTGTTTTTACAAAGGACCATGAATACTTCCACCAAATTCCATGGCAATCCATCCAAAGGTCATTCAGCTATCTCATAATAATGACTGGCTTCACCCAGAGATGAACCTTTGGCACATGCCACCAGCCACTAATTAACTTGGAAGGAGAATAGAAGGAAACTGCAGTTTAATTACATGATGTTAAGTGACTTCTGGGTACTGAAGTTTCACAGTTCACTAGCCCGCTGCCTAAAAGTACAAGACTGCCCTCTTACAGCAGGAGTTTGCTTTATAACCTCCGAAGTACATGAAAGAGGATAATTAATGGGATCAATATGTTCCAAAGTGAGATGTTAGTTTATTTCAGTGCCGGCACACTGTGCGTATGTATCCCAGCTGCGTACTGTATACAGTTTGAAAGTGAAACAAACAGGTCAAGGCTGCTTTTAAGTGAGCGTCAGCAGCTTTTTCTCTGCTGAATCTCCACAGGCAGGAGGTCAGCTCTGCACCAGAAGGGAGTCACTGACACACATCCACCGTCTGTTGACCTATTTAGCCCATCTGTACAGCAGGAAAAGGCAAAAAAATGAGAACGTAATTGATATTCGGAGGCGTCGCAGGTCACTGTTGTCAATGTAACAGTACATCTCAGTTACTGTTTCATATCCAAATTGACTTGAACGTCGTTCACACATCATCACACTAAGTTAGCACTTGAGCTAAATTACGGGTCAAAGGCCAATGACACAGTAAAATAAGAACATCCAATATTGCAATAATGCAAGGGGACAGGGGATATGTCCACTTCTCTCTTTCCTGGGGACAAAGAAAACTGCTATTGTCGTATATATTTACAGTAAACAGAGTTACAGTATGCCCTCCCACTGAGTCATTACATAAATATTTCCCATACTCTATCAGCTGAACCAATAACAACAAATATTCTTTTCTATTTGAAGAGCCAGGACATGGTTGACCGGACAGGGCTGTTCAATTCGACAACAAAGGCAGTCAAGCTGGAGACTGAATATTTGTTGATACATACATTGTGGAGCCCAAAGACAGACACGCTTTACATAATGTGTTCTAACAAGCTAGATGGACCGTGATCAACAACTTGAACAAGCCGTCCCCCTTTTTGCTCACTCTTTCCCACATGGGTTCTCCTTATATAAGTCTGAGAAATCAGCAGGAGTTAATGGGTATGAAAGCTCAAGGATGACGCAAAGCACAGAAGTCGCGATGTCCTCAGGGATTAATCTTAGGAAGTATATATCATAGACAAGTCAAATTTGAATTTATTTAAGTAATTGTGTTGCCTTCAGCCCATAAAACACCACATGGGTGACCTATTTGCTCTTGGTAGTGCAGTATGTCTAAGTTTATTGTACTGTGTTGAAGACGCTGCGATTTCAATGACACAGTATTGTCACTGCTCCCTATCCAAAGCCTCTGCAGTGTTTCCTGGTGTTTTTATCCTAGCTCCCCTACTGTGCCCGCCTCCTTGATCTCCGTGTGTGTGTGTGGAGGCGTGGTACATCTCCACACCTGTGGCTCTTTACCTGGGGCTATCAGGAGCTCAGTATAGGAACCGAGGCGACATTGTTAAAAAGAAGTCAAACGGTGTCGAATACATGAGCAGTTATGTGATTAGAGGATATTTCCTTGAAGTTGAACCTTTCTCAGCCTCTTTAGGTTGCGCTGTTAAGGCTATAAAAGGCGAACCAACTTGTCGTGAATCAAAGTTGTCACTGAACCTTATAATGCAGTTTTCCCACCATTTTTGAACATGATTGAACATTCCCCATTCCACCTAATGGAAATATTCTAGACATACATATTTCCCCAAAATTGATACATGTGGCCTTTGGTCGCTACTCATGTAGACTACACTAGCTCCATGTTTGTCATCAGCATTGGTTGATTGGGATGTGTAATTTCCATGTTTTTGTTGTTTATGGATAATTAAATTCAACCCTGGCCCACTGGTAGTTAGTCGAATTTTCAGGCTTCCGACGTAACATCACAGAGCGGGTTGTTGGCATTGCTTATTCAAACAGAGGTTGTGTTGTGTTGTGCCCTGACCTCTCCGTGTCTTGGATGTTTTGGCAGTGTTGCTCTCTCCTCATGTTCATTTTTCCTCCCTTCCACCGTAATGCAACACCACAACAGGAACTGGCATTTACACTCTGCCTCTCCATGCCCAGTCTTCTGTGGCTTTTCCACTTGCCATATTACTCAGTATGCATCTGCCTCCTCACTAAGCCTCTGCACCCTTGAGCGATGCCTCTGGGCTTTGGAACATGTGTGTATGTGTGTTTGGGGGGGGGCAAGCATGTCATGACCGCTTACTCTTCGTGCCAACCTCTCCTGCTCAACTCCCAAGACCCTTGGACTGCCTTTAATTATCCTATATGTGCTGTGCTAACAGGAGGCAGCAAGACTCAGCTGTGAGAGGCAAACATGCGAGCTGACCTGGAAAAAGCATGCCTTTACTCCAAAGGGCCCAGAGGGTTTAAAGGGCACTATACTGTATAGGAGAGTGGCTGGCAGGGCTGAAAGCATTGGCAATATCTCTCCCATCAGTCCCGGCTGTGTTTGTTCACCGTGAACTTCTGTTTTGAAACCAATGTGCTTAAAAGCGGATGCTGTCCTTCACATATAAGACATCAGCTGTGCTGCAGTTTTGCTGTCTGCAAAGACTTTTCGTTTCTCTTTGCTAAATCCTGATATTATAGTACTAAGTGAAGGACTCAGAGGACACTTTAAGACCTTTGAGCATCCCCATGGCTCTCATTCTCATTAGAGAGGGGATTGAACGTTCGCAAGGCTCTGCTTTACAGGGTTATTTCCTACTGCTTCCTCCTCCGAGCGTGCGTGGTAATTTAATTAAGTCCACTGACTTTTCTAAAGGGCAACTGCTAGAACCAACACAATTAATAAAATGGGTGACTCCTCTGCTCTTTGTTGCTCTTTGTTCCCCTTTCCTCATTTGAGTGGCTCAGCACAATCCCCTCACGGCCCCTGGCTCGATTTGCATTTAGAAAAGTCAAATCTGGCCCCTCTCCTGTAATTATTCATAAACTTTAAGTACAAAGTAAACAGCACATGAAGAATTCAGCAATTGGAGTTTTGACAAAACTTCTCTTTTCGGGATTTGGGGCAGAACATAGAAGCTACAAAACTTAAGCTTCGTAGTTGTTATATTTTTTACAATAGAAATCATTTTTATGTGCTATTTCCTGTGCTTGATTACCTCCAAAATTTTTAGCTCAATGACAAGTGATGGTGTGAAATGCTGGCGTGTCAGATTGTGGCCTCGACACATCCGCAGTCCTCAGGGAGCCTACTTATCCTTCTCAGATGTCAGTGTTTAACTGATGATGTGGCTTCCAAAATGGCTGCTTCTCTTTGGGATTTCTCTCTAAAAACTGAGCGTTATTAGCAGGCTGGCTCCGGCTCATAGATGGCTCAGGGGTCCCATAGGACAGTTCAAAGTGTAACGAGGTTAATTAGCAAGAACCACGACCTAGACTAAAGAAAAATCTTATATTGTACATTATGAGCAGTTGTGGGTAATTTATAACTTGTTAATTGAGGACTTTAGACAAAGAGCTATATAAGTCACACAGTATACTTTTCTCAATTTAAAGTGTGGTTGACTGAAATGGGTTTTTCCAGGCCAGTGTTGCTGTATCCTCAAATTTTACCATGTTAAATTCCCAAATTAAACCCAGATGTGATCAAAATGACGAATCACAAGCCAGTCTTGCTGAAAAATGTGTAGTTTTCATTATAAATACAATAAATATTCGATTAATCTTTAGGTTATCCATCATATTAGACATGAATGATTGCCCTGCAGGCATTTTCTTTACACTGGAACAAAATGTGAAAGCACATTTGGGTTCAATCCATGGCACACAAGGAGAAAATCACAGTGATGTACAAGGCCACACTTCACACTGGCCACACGTGCATGACATTAAAGGCATAGTAAAGGTCTTATATGGATCTTTGCTGATGCTGAACAACTGTCCAACTTGCCTGTTACACCAAAAGACATTGTTTATATCATTAAAGTTAAAGTTAAATTTAAAGCATGGAAGACAAAAAATAAAAGATGAAAATCTGGAAATTCCATGAAAACGGATTCAGCCCAAGACTAATCTGAATGCCAAGCTGTATGGAAATCTGTGGTAATAACAATCACAAGCTTTAAAGAAATCCTGCAAGGACAGTCAGACAGATAAATCAACAAGCGTAAAAAATCTGGGCTGCTCATTTATTCAGCATAATCCAGCCAGAAATCCCTGCCCACATGCCACACACACATACACATTAGGTTGCGTCCATAAGGGTGCTTTGAGGATACATTGGTCATGCAGCCACAAGCAGAAGGTCAGAGTCGAGAGGACAGTTCCCCACGGCGGTAAAGAGAGAGGTTTTAAGGTCAAATACAAAACAAGCACCCACACAGGGAGAAACTAAGTGTGTGAGAGATTGTGTATGTGGGTGGGTGGATCGGTGTATGTGTGTGATCAGCTATTAACACATATTCAAATGATTTGATTTGTGGTCTTGCGGCTTTGTCAGCCCCTGCTTCTTCTGCCCGCCCGAGCTTATGTGCCGCACGTGTGGCACTGTTGACACATGCGAGACATGTTGAGAGGATTATTGGTCTCTCAACCTCACAGTATACCAACATCTGTTTTCCATTGCATGTCTTGAATTATGTATCTCCTCACCTGCTTTTAGCATACAGTCAGACGCACCGATTTACAGACATGTAGTACGTATGGTGCTTGTGTGTATTTCTGTGCATCTGTGTGTGTTTTAAGGTTGTAGTGCATGGGGAGGTCACTTGTGTAGACCTCATTTGAATTTCAATTCATTATTTACAATTACAGCTGTGGTTAACCAGCCTTTAGGAGCTTTATATTAAATCTAAAGGTTAAGTTCAGAAATTCCAGTAATATATATATTTAACTCATGATCATTATTTTTATTTTATTTGCCCCTTTTAACTTCCTTTAATTGTGATTTTTCACACAACAGCCCTTCTACATCTTCTGAATTAAACTGCACTGAGCAGTTGAGCATTTGTTTCTGTAGTAAATTGAAAAAAAACCCAAGGTGCTCTGTTATCCCATAGCATAAAATAGCATTTCTATATTTGCTTTATCAGCCTCCTCTTCTAAATTCCCAATTGAGATCATGTTGAGAGCTTTTCAAATGAAAGGGCAAACCACAGCATCCACTTCCCCACATGTATATTTCATGCTCTCTGATTCTTGTACTGTATTTCTACATCTGTATAAGTCTATATTTTTACTTTTTACCAAGCAGGTCCCCCTGAACAATGCAGCCTTTGGCTCTTAGGAAGCATTAAGGTCTGTCAGATGAATCGGAAAACTCACGCTTCGAGGGGGAAATGAAAGGCTCTCAAAAGCCACATGAAATCTTAAACACTTTTTCAGCACTTTTTTTTTTCTCTTTTCCTTTTCATTTGGCGCCGAACAAACTTAAAGGTTTCACTCAGTGGGTGTTTGACTTGTTTTCTGATCGGGTGAGAAATGTCGACTGTCAACAAGAAGCAACCAGAACGTGTGAACAGAGTTTAGAAAGTGAATGTTTGTCGTCCTTTTTTTTTTTTTTTTTTTGAGGCTGAATGGAGCTCAGTCTTGTTTTTGTCACTGAGAAAGTGTGAAACTAGCAAATGTGTTCAGTTTCGTGAATAAGTCAGAGATTGTAGTGCACTCAGTCACTTTGATGCCTTAAAGAAATATGACGTGAAGTTTTTTTTTCCCTTTTAAAAGGGACTTCAGGTATATTGAGGGTTACGTCAACTGATGTACCAGCCTTGAACTTAGAGATAAAAATCCCATTTCACTGTCATATTATTGTCTACTTAAATTTTCTGCCTAATTTCACTCCTGTACTTAAATATATAAATTTGGGTTGGTTGGGTCTTAACTATTTTATTTCCACTCAGCAGATGTAGGGCAAATTTATGAGGTGGTGGTTAATTTTCTTTAGTTCTGATCGTACTGTTTCAGCTTTGCACATTGCATTTTGGTTCCTCAGAGCTTGCTAAAACAGAAAACCAAAACACTAAGCTAAAAGAGGCTAAAAAGCTCTTTAAAGCTTGAAGGAATTAGAAAATTAGAAGTAGTTGGATGATAATTCATCCGTCACTCTAAGTGACACCTTTCAGATTACACACAGTCATCAGTTCCATCGTTGATATAAAAATACAGATTAGTGCAGCTTTAAAGTTCCAACACAGTTAGCTACTTCCACTTATACTTAGTACTCAGCTGCAAAATAAACTGGACTTAAGAGATGTACAGTGACACAGTAAAGGAAAAGGAAAAGCTGCAAACATTCATACATTTCATAAACTCAAAATTCACACCATCAGCTTGTAACAGTTGAATTCTAAATCTCTTGAAACACCTAAAAATATCTTTGGTCGACAGGTCGTTCAAAGGGCAATTTATGCAAACCTGTCCTAAAATTAGTTCCTCTGCAAAGTTTGCTGAAAATCCTCTTGCAAGTGCTGATTTAATGAGCTTATATCTTGCGCTGTTGCCCTCGATATGGAAATATCTGACAGATTGTACACCCTGAACACGTTGCAGTTACTCCAGGCATGAAAGTTGTGCACGACAGCACGATACGCTGCCTCCACTGCTCCATGAGGATGATGCACACATACAAGGGCACGTTTGCATGTGTATATGCCACAGGACAGAGGTGGGCAGATGCAGCCTGTTTTTGAAGTAAATGCACAACTGAAGTAAATGTGGATTTGATGTTCAGATCTGTTTGTAAGGAGGAAAAACATCTGTTCCTTACAACTAACCAGCAAAATATCAGGATCCTCTGCTTCTCTGAATGTATGGACCCACAGCACAGAGGATATCAAGCAAAGTTTTTTTTCTAAAACACTTGTGGAAACATGAAGAAAAAATAAAACAAATGATAGAACAACTGAAAGGTCAAATCCTTCAGTGAAGTCTTCCCTCAGTGATCAGACCAGGTTTTTACGCTTGTGGGGACTTAATCCTTTTTTTGGGAGTGATCCTAATATGGGATTGAGATCTTTGGTTCTTTGGGCAAGACTGGAACACACACACACACACACCACCTTAGTCACTTTTTCCACTGTATTTCCAGGAGCCTGTGGCTATCTTAAGCAGTTTTCTGGCAAGTCTGAAGCCAAACAATCTTCATGTGCTCCAACTTTCCAGTAGTGATCTTCTGTCTACAGATGAAGAGTCTTAAAGATGACAGGAATATCACTAAGTTTCAGTTGCCATTTTTTGGCAACGCTCTGTCTTATTACTGTATCTCTAAAGCTCATGGATCCAGAAAGTTAGCAGAGTGGCATGACCAGCATAAGAGTGAAATTGCTTTGCATTTTGATACATGGCTGACCTTTACATGACTGGAGCAGAGTTTGCCTGTCTGATACAATGAGATCTCAGAGCAGCGCCTCACTGAGGTGCTAGCAGCATTGTCACTGTTGGCATACAGGTGTTAGCATTTAGCATGTAGCTTGAAGCCACGCTCACAGCGCTGCCAGCATGGCTGCAAATGCTTCTTGTTTCCTCAAGGCTTTACAAATTGTGTTTGTAGCAAAACCGCTACAATGCATTCAGTACTAACACTTAATTTTGGTCGAGTGTATTGTATCAGAGTTCAGAATAAGCAGCAAAATATGTAATCTGTGTCTGTAATGTTACCTCAATAGTCAGCTTCATGAAGCTGTAATTCACTGTAATTCTATCCAAGGCGGGTTTTTTCAGCATGTATAATTTATAATCACAGAAAAAAAGAAATTTGCATAAAATTGTGTAAAACTGTGGGAGTCCACAAAGACAGTTTCTCATTCATTGTCAGTACTTTAAACAGATACAGAATGACACAGCAAACTGAGGTCTTGGGAAAAAGCATGTTGGACTGAAATTGATGGCAGATGTAGCTTGAATTGGGTGGATTCACTCTCTAGAACTCCGACTATAATGATCACTTTGGATTTCCATCAGCAATTGACAGAACGAATGTTTGACATATTCAAAGCTACAGCATCGTGTGATCGTGGTCATGGTGAAAACAATAAGACAGTTGCTCTCTGTCAGGGAAATGGAAAGGACTGGATGCTGATGCAGTCATTTCTGACTCGGTGAAAGACCGCAGATGTGGACCGACACACCCTGCTCAAACCACACACTGGATATTTCCACTCACTGAGGACATGAAGAATTTTTACTGGACTACTTCAGGCAAAACAAAAAAAGTAGCAGAGTATGATTTTATTTAACACTGATTTTACAAATTTAGCTTTGATGCATAAGGGGAATAAATAATGCAGCAGTCTTCTAGTAATGCTCTTAAGGTATTACAAGCTGGGTTTTTCTGAAAGCAACTTGGTGCAAAGAGAAGATATCTCTACAGAATGTGCCTTTAGCAAACTGTGTTGCTACAGCAGGACAACTTATTTAAATCGGCTCTTCCTTCCTGTCATTCACCGTCCAGGGATAAAATGTTGTCCTCTGAAATGGTAAAGAAATGTATAAAAAAAAACCTGTGTGACTGTGAACACCATGTCATCCTCCATCAGCCTTGAACACACCTTTTTAATTCCTTTTTGGCTGCAAAATTCAGGTATGTTTGCAGTCAACACTTTATCTAGCAGGTTCTTTTGAGATCTGCTATTCAAGGCCAGACAGAATTTTTTTGTAGCTGTAAAAGAGAATACAAGAAGAGGTGTGAGGTTAGATGTTTCACGGGAAAAAAAGGTTAGATCAAGCCACAGGCCATATTTGATGATGACTTTAAAGTCCTTTTACCTGAATTTCCAGCAGATATATTCTGTTTCTGTGCTGTTGAAATGCAGAAACCCTCTGCTCCTTCTGCTCACTCCAGCTACAGTGTTGTCTAAGTGATAAAAACCGAGCTGTCCACATAAATTGTCATTTTAATGCCGCTGCGCATAGGATTTTAATGTCAAGACATTAATTCTGAGACATTTGTTAAACTGCTATAAAGGGAAAAACAACCTTGCCCTAAAAGATCAGCAGCTATTAGTCTTCCAGCTGAAATTGTCTGGGTTCATTTATTGCTGAAGGAAGATTGTTATTTTACTATAAAGATGATAAACAACTGGATTTCAGTTGCTCTGCTCAAATAGTAAGCAGTAAAGTTTGACCAGGGGGTGGCGCCAGAGAAGACTGCATGTTTTGACCGAAATCACATGGGTTTTATCCTCTGTACAGTGGCCAGTTTAGGACATCTATGGCTCATCTCTGCATTGTCAGACTTCACATACCTTTGTTAGCCTCGACCTGTCGATTGTGACGGGATCCAAACTTTGGTTTCTCGCTAGAGAGCAGCCAAGACCTCCTGCACTGGCACTACATGTTTTCATTGTATGGAAAGCGTGCCCTGCAGATTCATTCAATGATCATTACCTTTTTGTGGCATCAGTTGCGAAGTCAAAGGATCACCTAGGTGTTCTGGGTTCATCCTCTGGGGAAAATGCAGCAAACATGGATGGCATTTGCATCCAGCCGCAGTACTTATATTGTATTTCAGCATGAACCAAAGTACTAGACTGACAGACAGACTAACTGACTTTGCCGCCTCTATAGCAACACCACTATCATGGCTAAAAATAACATAGCAAAGGATCATATAAGAGATCATATCCCAGAGGGGAAAACCCTGTATCAAGTTAGATGTACCATAACCTAAAAACTGTACAGTAGAATACAAGCTCCTGTGGCTTCCATGCCTTATATTTTACTAATTCATGAGGGATCCTTTTCTCCTTTCCAGTGAAAAAGTGATGAGGGATACTTGAAAAAAGGAAAATGAAAAGGAAAAGTCAGGCTGGAAAACACAGAGAAAAGATGGAAAAAGTAGAGAACAGGCGACACATAGCTCAGCGGTGAAACATTAATATACCAACTGCTTATGGCATAGGCATCTCTGCAGTTTTCTGTCAGACTCATTTCCTGTTGTAAAAAAAATGGAACCATGCTTATGCTACATTGTATGTATGAATCAGTTAAACACATTCTCACAAAGCCAAATTTTTACTGCAGGCATGTACATTTTTGTACGGTTTCCTCAGGCTTCATAAACACAAGGCGGGCTGGCTGTGGGACAATGAAAATGTCAGTAAGTTTCCCCTCCAAAGAAAAGCAAAAGCAGACACTTCCCCCCCTGGAAACCAGCAAGTGAATTCGGCACCCGTGTGCTGGAATGTTAAATGTTTTTCGGCGCTTGATTTTTCTGATATGTTAGGCACAGAGAGTGGGAGGAATTGGCAGGAGTGGATGAGGATGTCATGGAGGAGGATGGTACTGAGCAGAAATAGAAGGCATACAGCGAAGATAAGCACACGCCATACGGTTATTTGATGGGTACAGCTAACTTGGCTTTGTTATCAGCCTCTCTTTATGGTTGTTAGCATTATGAAAGAACTACTTCTGAACATTTCAAAGTCTGATAACAGCAGAATATGTCAGCATTTTGGTCATTGTAGACTATGAAAATTAAGGGGAAGGAGCAAGAGAGGAGAAGCAGGGGAAAGTGAACAATATGCTACATTTTCCTCAAGAAATAACCTCAAACTAAAAAAGCAAATGTCTTTTGGGGTCTGTAGAGAGCCTGACCAGGATATTTAAAAGCATCCAAAAAGAAGAGAACAGGCTCTGTAGGAGGAGTGAAGAGGTGTAGCGGAGCAGAGTAGCACCATGCTAAAAGAGGAGCAGAAGTGACAGCCAGGTTTTCATATCCTATAATTATAGCTGTGCCATCGCTTCTCCTCTCTTCACCTCCTGTTCCGTCAGTCCTCCTTTTTAACCCCCCAACCTCTCACTTCCTCTCCACAGTCGCCTCCTCACACGTCCTCCCCCCCCCCTGCTCTCTCTTGCCCTGTCATCTGTCATTTCCATACCACTCTTCCTTTCGCCGTGCCTCGCTCCTCCTGGAGAGATCTGGGCCACTTTTGTGCTCACGCATGGGAATCGCTCGCCTGTTAGCTCGCCCAGCAGGGGAAGTCCATCTCCGGGCTGCAAGAAGACCACTGTTTTGTCACACACAACTGCTCTGGCATGGCAAACATCGAAATAAATCCAGGGTGAGAGGGCGGTTAACTTAGAGATAGCTCCATTTAGTTTTGTAGTTTAAAGGTACTATGTGTCCAATACAAATATTGTTACTACCCTGGCTGGCTAGGGGAAGGGGAAATAACAAACAACCAGCTGGAGAAGGCTGAAAGCAAAATTATGTACTTTTATAAAGAACAAAAAGACTGTAATATCAAGGGCCCAGCGGGTGCTACTCAACTCCAAATATTAAATAATACAGCTAGATAAAAAGAGGACTCCAACTCAGCTAGTCTACTTACCAGTGATCAAACAAAGGGGATGCACAAAAACTCCTAATCAACCTAACAAAAAGTACAGTTGCAGGTCTAATCTAAATGTGTTTATACAACAAAAACTAGCAAAGTGTGAGAATGGCTACAGCCTGGTCCAGTTCTCCAGCAAATAAAATAAAATAAAATAAATGTAATTTAATTAAGTGATAAATCACCAAGGTGATTTCAGATACACAGATGTACAGGCAAGTGTCAAAAGTTTAACCAGTACAAAAGGAAGTAAAAGCCGGCAGCCGCTAGCAACCAACCGCTAAACCAACAGCCACAGAGTCACAGCTGTAATGACTGGCCGCTTGACATAAATTTTAAACCGGTGATGAAATTGCGGTGTGGTGCAGGGGCAGGGACACCGGTCCAATCCTGTGCAGAGGCAGTCCACAGAGAAGCAGCAGAGGGGGGCGGGCCATCAGTGGATCAGACCAATCCTGGACAGGGATCTGCACATCACACTTTTGCATAATTTTATATTATTAAAGTAATAGTATACATATATAGTATTATATAACCAGCCATTATTGTTATAATACAGTAAGGGCAATACATTTGACACTATAAAATATCCTCTGGATTCAATTACAATGTCATTTTACCAGTTTTTACTTTCTTGTATTCTCTAGAAACCCTCCAAGTACTCGTATGCACATACTTCTATACTCTCTGCTGCCAGTTTATTAGGTAAACTGAGCTAAAACTAATGCAGTCTAAAAAAGCTGATGTTTCAAAGGTCAAGATGGAACCTTTAAGCTCAACTTCATGGTTATTTTGAAAACACACAATATTCCCACTGCTAATGCACAACTATTTTGCCAAGTTCTGAAAACCAGTCTTCAAATAAAGGGCCCTCTTGTGATTTGGCTGTTTCTCTACCATAATATCCAATCTGATGCAGCAGTCTGGGCCACCTCCTTAGAGTCCTCAAGTATGCGCAACTTGAGACTGAAACCAAACTAACTTAGATAAAGTCATGAATCCGCTGCCAGTAATTGTTAAGTGTCGGGTACTTTCACTTTATATGTATTAAAGTGTGTAAAACTGAATGAATATTCAGTTTTTCTGTAACAGTTTTTCAATCAGTTATACATTTATATGACCCATATTATTATTACGAAAGATGTTCAGTAGCTGTTCATCAGCAAATGGATTTGTTAGTTTAGGTGATTGCTAGCCTCAACATCAGCTCTGTTAGCATACTTTTCACCCTTATTTTGTGCCATTAGCAATTCCATTAAATGCAGCAAAGTCTGACCAAGGCTGAATGCTAAGTATGAAATTTGTTCCATCTGTAACAAATTACATTTCAAATGTCTCAGTCCATGTAGTGTTGAGCAACCTTTGGCAAAAAATGTGGCAAAAATCAGACCTGAAGCTTGCTCACGTGACCTGAGGAGTGTCTTTTATCTTCCCCAGGATCCTCAGTTCATCCAGAAAAGCAAAGGAAAAACCAAGGAAACTCTCCATTCACATCCTAGAAGTCAGGCAACATCCACACAACAACTTTTAAGTGGTGAATCAATATTTCACAAAGTCTCCTGTGTTGCGCCCGGGGGCCACGGAGGGCCTTCACCAAACAATAGGATCCTGACCTGCATTATTCATCCCTCACTCATTCACTCCTCTCTGACTCAGACACAGAGCACACAGGGGAATCAACTTTCCCAAACTAAACTTCAGATAAGAAAACCTTTCAAAACATCTGCCTCTCCATCCTTGAGTCTCTGTGGTATTTTGAGTCGCTTCGTACCATCCCTAATAATGTTAACCACCATGAATAATGCATCGCTGATTCATATCGCACAGTTGGGTCATGCCAGAAATCCCTCAGCTTGACCGAATGTCAATGAGCAAAGCAAACAAAAATTTATAGGGAATTTTTACGATCTTTTTACGATTTCAGTGATTTTACTACCAGATGGTGAAAAAAAACAATCACCACATGAACTGAGGTTACATCATAATTGTATCAGAACTGCATAAAAATCATCCATCTAACATCAGTGAAAGACACAGATCTATATTTAGAAGTGCTCCAATCACCATTAAATCTAACTTTGGGAACCCAATAAGCGTAACTCAGTTATTACAAAATGGCTCAAATACTGGCAGCAGATTTTTAATGAACTTGACATTCAATGCTTCATGGCTTTTAGTAGGTTTCCCTTAATGTCTTTTCATAACGTGTAATTAGGCACGGACTTTAAATAATGTGTGCATGCAAAGGTTCCTAACAGAGGAGATGAGGATCACTCAGCCTCAATCAGTGTATTATCTCCGCACCAGACCATTACTGAGGCTGGCTGCATAATAGTCCCTGAATTAGATGTGGATCTGATTGCACATTGATTATAAGTGAATGAGGGCAGTGGATGTCAATCACATCTAACATGACTTTAAAGAGCATAGAGAGAGACAGAGAGGATTTTGTAAATGGACAAATGTGTCAGGGTGAGTTTTACCCCTAAAATCTGTCACTAAACTTGCCAGTGAGTTCTGGTTATTGCAATATCAAGTGCACTGAGACTTGCAGATTACAACACATTACTACACAGATAGAATTATATCATTTCATAAATATAACCTACTACGGCAAGAGCAACACTTCATAGAAAAATCACTCCATAGCTGGTTAATATTGCCTGGGGCTATGAAGAAGTAGGACTCATGAGAAATCAAACTCTTCCAGTGCCAAACAACCAAAGGGAAGGGAAGCTATGATACCGCTACAGCAACATGGCACCAGTCCCTGCTTCCTCTCTGTATGACTGCGTCCAGCTTTAAAAGCCAGCAGGTGAACGAGAGGTGAAGTGACCTCAGCGGCGCTCTGTTTGGACGGCCGTATCGCATAGAAGCCAAATGGTCAGCTATGATGATGTGCCAGAGACTAACTATAGACAGGATCTTCTCACTATCACAGCTCTGCACACACCACAGCACTGAGGAGGATTCAACAAAAATCACCTGGCAACCTCACTTAGAAGCTCATCCGTTAAAAGCACACTTGGATATTTTAGTTCAACAGGATTTTCAAAAGGTCTTTTTTGGAGATTGTACACTCAAAAATATGCCTGACAAATAAACATTTCCTCAGCAGTAAAAGAAAAGTAGGAATAGATGAGATCACACGCACACACCTCAATGCATTTATTTGGTCACACTATAAATAGCATCACTGCAAGGAGTGTCAGTTTTGCTAACATCAACATACAGCAGCATAATGTTGTATCTTGTTGCCTTCAAGGGCTGTGGGGAATTTGTGACAGCACACAGAGATTTTTGAGCTAGAAATTCACCTCTTACAAACATGAATGTTGCAGCTGGAGCTATAATCCTTTAATAGTAAAATGCAAGACTTATAAATGAAGATGCTACACATGTAAAGTGTGCTGACTAAGCTGAGTAATTTAACAGCCCCAAAATTGAACTCTTCATCTGCAATTTATAATTCAAATGTTTTACTCAGCTGCAATAATTTATTCAAGTAAATTTATGAATGACTAACAAAGATCTCTCATTTCTTTCCCCCCACACACATACCTACAGTATGAATCACCAGGCACATGGATTTACAGGATATGGAGTGAAATTACAGTCTTCAAAGACAGCAGAGTTTCATTATGATGTCCTTCACATCTGGTGTAAAGTGCTCTCTGCATATGTCCTTATGCTCTGTATCCAAGTAGCACACACCCATCTGAAGGCCGATATAAGTATGTACCAGATGAAAGGTTCAGTTTATTCAAGATAATGTAGTCAAACTATCATTTTTTAGTGTGTTTTATAACTTACTGATTCAACTTTTTATTTGTAAGAAGAAGAATACTTCTTTAAATACTTTGATAGTCTGACTTTGATTATAATTTCTATGCCATAACCATTTTTCTGCTCATGGAATATATTCACTTTTGACTTGTTTTTTCAACTCATTTCTACTCACATGCAGCATTTGCTATTGCAATCACTCTCTCTGCAAGCGGGGCTGTTGCTTGCCAGCTCAGAAAACAATGAAGCATGACTTTGTTAGCAATCCAGTTGACTGGAAATAACAAACTGACTGCGGCAATTTATCTGTCAGGGTTCTCCTATACAACTGGGCCACGCGGTCAATGGATTGGCCCATTACTTTCTATAAGCATTAGCTGCTGAGAAGGGCTGCATGTTGATATGTGTGGGTGAACATGTGTATAGCATGCCCGTGTATTTCCAGTCCTGCGGGCAGATCAGTATAGACCATGTCATGGTTGGCTGGATAGTGCCCTCCAGTCATGTGGTTACACTAGTCACACTTATCTCTTTACAGTAGCTTTTCTACAGTTACATGTGTGAAGTTGAGTCATGGTACATGTCTGTTTTAATTTTCCTGTCATTTTTCAAGTAGTGACATTTGTGTAACATTTGTCCTCTCAGTCATCTTGAGTCATCTGCACTTTGGAAAAACAGACATTCAGATGTCATTATTGAATTATAGTTTTATGGCTTCTGGGGCCATTCAAATCCTCAGCAGCAGTCTGCTGTTAATGAACATCTGGACTTCAACCAGGGGTTTTTTCAACTATGGCAGAATTTTGGGATAATTTCTCTAATTTCTTGGTCATCCTGCACTCAAAAAAAAAAAAAAAAAAAAAAAAGTGAGCAAAGTGGTGCCTTCTTGTGTAGACCCAACAATATAAATGGTTTGTTTAGCCACACTGTTGCATTGGGTGACATGTTCCTTCATAACCACAAACAGGGGCACTATAGTTTGTTTTGAGTTCACACGTATGTCATCCTGGTGTATCATCATCCTGTGCATTCATCCACAGCTGAAAATAGTCCTCAACAAAACTCACTGTTTACTCTTGTTTGAGTACTACATTGCCTAGTTGTTTTGAGAAATCAGTAAGCCTTTTAAAAAGAATGCAACTACATATTTGTGACCTACTTTTGAAGTATTAGGAGCAGATATTCCTGGGGCTGAATGCCACAGACAGTATAGAGACATATAAGTACTGCAAGGCTAACACATTGTTGATTTTTGTCTTTGTTGTTGTTAAGAATGTTTCAGAATATTAGCAATCTTATCATTTAACAGTGAAATTCTTGAACATTTTTGTAACTGTCTTATGAACTACAGCACTTACTTGAACAAAAAAAGAGCATAGTTTTCAGCAGTCGTCTATCACTAAGAGCATTTTCATGCTGATCCAGTTATTTGGAACTTTTCTTTTTTGATTTGTGCAGGCTTAGTGGAGGTATGTGAAGTTTTAAGGTGAAATATGATTGGAAAATGGATTTAAAATCCTAAACCTAGTCATCAATCCGTGCATGAGAGAGAATGTACTGTAGTTGGGCGTAGAGAATGAATATATGATGATGTTTGTGTTTGATTTTCTCAGGCAGTGATGTGATTTATCCAACAATGAATTACAGATGGGTTAATTCAGGTCAGAACCTCTGCTAAATTTCTATCTTCAGGCCAGTTTTTGTACCGAAAGAGGCAACACATGAGAATGAACCGACTGTGCCTGCTAATGAGGACCTTGTGGGTACGAATTCCTTTCAGGATCTGTTTGTGGCCATGTGTTTCTGCATGTGTAGGCAAAAGTATGCAAAAGTATTGCACTGCTCAAATTGTTGTGCTCATAAAACATGCACTACCTCACATGCCCCTTTCGAAAAGTGATACAACAAACTGAAATCCACATTTTGTTTACTGCTACATGCATGAATTCTTAACTCCCTCCAGGAGTGGGGTTGAACTCTCACACTGGCAATTACAAGTGTCTCTATGTGGATGAGTTCATGCATACCTACAGTATTTGTGCATGTGTATTTTTCTGGCAAATTGTCTTTTAGCTTGGCCAACTGGAGAACGTTACTCCGGGCCAAGTCATTAGCCACCGAAATAAAGCAGCTTTGTTTTGTTGTCATGGTCCGCAAAATTCTATTTAAAATCAGGCTCCCTTCCAGTAACCGACAAAAAAGACAAAAGAAAATAGAAGAAGCGCACTCAGAGGTACAGTATCTGAGACAAACTGCCTCTGCGCCTTCACTGATCACAATTAATCAGAATCTCCTTGAGCGGAACGTGACATACTCATTTCAAACACCACTGGCATACAGTATACAGCGAAAGCTTTAATTGCCGTTGTGAGGGATGGACCTTGGAATGAGAGTGCATTTCCTCGGATAAATAGCAGAAGAGCTAAGTGGAAAGAGGTAGCTGATAAAAAGGGAAGAAAAATGCAACTAATGAACTTCCTCAGGTTGTTCTTGTTGATCAAGAAGTGCATGTATCTGATTGGGGGGATGCAAGAAAAGATTCTAATTACTTTTCAAAGTTGCCAGAGTAGATCAGAGCTCTCAATTAGCTGCTGGTAAGAGAATGGTTAAATTGACTCTATTCTCATTATTCCAGAGTCCATTAAGAGGAATGAGAGAAAGCAAGTGTTCCCGCTACACATTGTCTTTATTTCAATTATTAGCTCACTCCCATCGTCAGTCGCACACTCTCAGTCTCTGTCCCCTCACACACTGAGGTAGACACCCAAATGCTCATCTATTACCTTTTCCAATATGTCTAATGGTCTGCTAGCAGTTAATTTCACTTCTCTGGAGGTCCACAAGGTGATTTAATATGCTATCAGGCAGGACTGAGGAGAATTGAAACCAAAAGCCATGAAATCTTTTTAATCTCTTTTTTTTTTTTACTTTTCCCTTCTCTCTCCATCACAAAACCATTAAACAACTGGCCTCGCCGTTTTTCCTTTTCTTTTTCGTCTTTTTTTAGCATAGACCTGTCTCCATTTGTCACCTTCAGAAACTAATTTTGTTCATCATCAATTGCACTTTGGGAGATATACAGTGAAGGAGGAGAAAAATTGGTTCAATTGCCTTCAAGAGATACAGTATCTCAAACTTGTACACGCTTACAAAAAGCTATTCAAGGCTCTTGGCTGACCTCTAGTGGTGTAATCGGGACATTACATTACACACAACACCCCACTTTTTTGTGCTGTGTAGTTCCAGATCATTTTTTCCAGCATTGCAGACAAATTTAATTACTAACAGCTGCTCAAGGAATGAAAAAGATACTCCATTAAGGTGCCAAAAATAAAGAAAACACAAACATTAATTTGGTTAATTGCATATTAGGCAACTGTGGGGCACCAAAACAGTTACAGGAGGCCTTGGATTGCTATTTCTGGTGTTCCCCTGCAGGAATGTGACATCATTTATCCATGAAAAGGATTATTATTTGGTGTTTTTGAGACAGCCATGGGAAATGCCACCCCAGGCACAGCTACATAATTTCCCATGAATGCTGAGCTGGCTTCAGATCTGCTGACTTACGGTCATATTTGCATCAGCTTCACGCTTAAGGCAGTAAGTGGTCCAGTGAATAGAGGTGTTTCCATCCCGGAGGACACATGAATACCAGAGTAACTTATTAGCCTGCACCTTTCCTATTAAGGGGTTAATAGAACAGTCAGACATCTCCTCCATGGGAAATAACCTCCCAGACTTGTTGACTCGCTTTGGCCTGAGCCCTGCATATACTTTCCTGCCTTTTCGGGAGATGACTCATCTGACCATCTGACATTTTTCCATTGCTCACTAGATGGCTGCCTCTATTCGTTGCACCACTTCACTCACAGGCGTGTATATTTCAGGTGTAATAAGGGGTTTACGCACTATAGCCCAACTACTGTACCTCGGTCTGTCAGGTTTTTGAAGGAGAGACTGTGAAACTGCCTGCTCATGCCACACTTTGACATTTACAGTCGAGTGACTCAGAGCTGCTTTTTTTTGTGCATTCGTCCTTGCATCTAAAGCCAGAAGCACAGCTGTCAGGGTAAAGGGGTGATGATGACATCTTTCTGGCTCTTGCCGCTTTAGTCGCTGTTCTGCTGTCTGGTTGAGGAGCCGTCATGGCTGATTGTTACCTTCTATCTCCTACCTCCTAACTATCAGCCATCCCTATATGTTGCTTTGATCTCACCTTGAAGCCTAAAGGCACACATACAGAAACTTTATGCAACTCAACACTTTTCAACGCTGTATAGCTATTTCAAATATAAAAGTTTTTGTTTCCCCTCAATTCTGGGATAGGAAATAGAATTTTCCCTGCAGAACATTTTTAATTTTTCAAAATGAAAAATGGCTCTTCATCGCATAATGAAAAACACTGTGAAAAGTAATGTTCAATTTAGCTTTCATGAAAGCAAAACCTGATTAGTTAGTGTACTCTGTGTGAGTCAGGGAGTAGAGCTCTGTGAATCCTTGAGTGGACCACTAAAGGGGAAAAATTACACAGCGGAAACCGCACCACCACACAAACAGCCACCCACCAGGAAAAAAAACGTCCCAGCTGTTTGGAGGGGGTTTGCACTGCTGGCAGACACACCCAGGACATGTGGTAATTTGGGGCTCTGTGGGGACCTTAAAAAAGTAACTAATGCGTGATCTTTAGACTCAAAAAGCAATGGTGTTATGTGGCCTTAGAGAAAATATAAACATCAGGCTACACGTCTACAGTGCCATACTATTACATAATATTCCATTATAACATATTTTACTCCAGCACTGTGTGACATAATGAATATAGCACTCTGCATATTATTAATGTGCATATAGTACTATGAAATAATGCACTGCAATGTACAAATAAGTAATTATTATATTAAGAAATATTGTATTTGTAATTTTTTAGTGTAGTATCATAAAGCACTGACTCCAACAGCAGGTGTAAACTTTACCATATTTAATTCCATAGTAGCATATTGATGATGACACGCAGTACAAAAGCAATTACCAGATATTCCATTACAACTTGGACCCAGTAAACCCCACCAAAATATCAACAACAACAACAACAACAACAACAATTTCTCTTAGTTTCATAGTGAAGTCAACAAGACAAACATGGTCTTGGTTTGGGGACACAAAGCTAGGACCATTAGGATTAATCCGTTTTTCTTCTTGAATAAAAATTGTTATATTGTATTTATATATTACAACACTCAACAAAAAAACAAAAAAAAAGTAATACAAAAAAAATCACAATATGAACCTTGAGCAACGCATGGAGAAACTTTTAAGAGTGAGATCTATGGCACGTTTATTTCCTCACACAGATCTGTACATTTTCACAAAAGGTGCTTTTAATCACAAGCTTTGATTCTAAATTGAGCACAGATGGATGCCATGGAAACACTGAACCTGGGAAGCAGCAGCAGCAGCTGCGGTGCACATGTTCTGACGATAGATGGTGCCATAACACCTCGCAGCAGTCCTTCCACTTCTTGCACTTGCAGGGCTCACTTCAATTGTCTCCTCAAAGTTACTTACAAGTGACAAGCAGTTAAAGGACGACATGAGAAGGTGTCGAATTAAATACAGCATGTTTCCAGATTTAATGCGGTGAAGTAGCAAATATTACACCAAAACTTGAGAAAATGTGAAATATTTGCCAGCAAATACCCACTTGACTGTGACATGTGAGAGGATCTGGACAGGTTGGTTGTGGGTCTATTCGGAAAGCATATTTCCAGCTGGATTTGTAGCAACACTGCATTTGAAGTTTCTTTTCTGAGCACCTTAGTTAATTTTTTTAGACTTTTAATGAGGAAAGATTCATCAAGTCTTTTAGACAGGTCATGAGTCTACACCCAGGTGGAATATTCAGTCTTGGATGAGAGATATAATAAAAAGGATCAGTCAGAGTATCATTCATAAATGTTTTACTGTTGTTATGTTTGAGCATCTTGTTTTAGTCATTTTATAAATAGTTGGAAATATGATCCTCACACCAACCTGATGACAAAATATGTGTTGTAAATGCTTTTATGTTGAAATTCCTGCCAATGTCCCAAGCTCTTGAGTCTACTTAGAAATGAACAACTGGACGAAATTAACACTTCCAACTGTATGATAAATATCCTGAAGTTAAAAAAAAAAAAAAAAAAAAAAAGACTTTGGCACATTGTTCCTGCAGTGCAGCAGGTGGCTGGAGCACATATAAGCAAACTTACAGCCAAGTGCTTTATAATTAGGTCTAAGCATTTTGCCATAAGTGAAGCATTTTACATTCAGTATTAAAGACAGAAAACAGCAGTCTGACGAACACCAACATTCAGACTGCCTGTTAAAGGGCTGACTTACTTTTAGGTAGATTGGCAAATTATATACTTTACATGTCAATTTACATATATATTGTATAAGTATGTTTGTCAACAGTTTGTGTGTGTATATATATATATATATATACACAGTGAAACATAATCTGACACTGAAAAGTCATTTAACATTTGATCTTTTTAGACAGATGTGGCTGAACTACATGGAGAGTAGGCACACACAAAGTCTACATTTAGCAGCAATTACTAATGCGTACATCTTAGTGTCTTATGCTGAAACCTTAAAAAAATGTAACTAACTAAACAAATGGTGCTTTCCTATTGTTCTCAATTGAGATATGAAGACTGAACTCTCTCAGAATAGAAAATGTGGTCATGGTAACATTCTGACGAATAGTTTTTTGAGGTATTTCTTTTGGGCATTTTTTAATGCTCCCAACTCGTCATTATGCACAAAAACATATGGGCTAGGAACAGAAGCAACGTTTGAACATCCATACAAAACAAGGAATACTAGTGGCTCTTGGATGTAAAAGTCTGTATAAGGCAGCAGCTGCACACGTAAACAACAACGCCATGGCGCTAAGATGCAGGAGAAGCACAAACGGTTCATGGAAAGGATGGAATCCGTGGATAAAAGGCAGGTCAAGAGGAAAAATGAGGGGTAAGGGTGAGGAGGGATTGTCAATAGGAGGGGTTTTATTATGCCACTGGTTGGCTAGCAGAGCAGAATCTCTACAGAGATTAAGCTGGAGTCTGTGGTCTGAGATCACACCAGCGTTTCAGGGAGTGTGTCAGCATTGTCTGAGGACAGCAGTTGCCAAATCTGCCACCGGTCCCTCTGCCAGTCCTGCCACTCTGGGCTCTGCGGCACCATTTGGGCCTCCGTCATTGAGGCGGAATTACTCTGCGCTGCACCAGGCCTCCCGTGCTGCAGAGGGGGGCGCTGAGCCGCCGCGAGCTGAGGTGAACTTTGAGAACTAGCCAGTCGATGGTGGGCGTTGTAAGGAGGTGGTGAGCGGGTGTCGTTGAGCGTGGCTGGGCCACCATCGCTTGAAGCGTTCACCCCGCCTTGAGGTCTGGGGGTCGTGTTAATTCCGCTCGCCCGCTGGAGGCCCTGCGTGCTGTTGTGGTGTGTCATCGCAGGGGGGTTGATGTTTAGCTGCAGGCGCGGTCGCCCCGACTCGACGTGAGGGCCTGTGCACACTCTGGTGACCGGGGGGTGGGGTCTGCACTCGGTGACGCCGGGCGCTGTCTGGGTCCGTTGTAGCGTTGCCTGATGCCTCCCATCGCCATGGAGTCCGTCGAGACCTTCCTGTGAGCTGCGGGAGCTTCCCTCTGACACGTTGCCATGGGAACCTAGAAACAGAACATCAACTACATCAGTGTCAGAGTTTGATGAATAACAAGGGATACTTTTACAGACATCAAATCAATTTTACACATAAGTGCTTTATTCATGAAATGTTGATCACTAAACTTGTGCATCTGTTCTTTCCTGTATCAAAGCACTGCTGGTTTTCGGTCCTCCCAGCTTCCTAATTAGTCGAATGCATTCACCTGGCAGCACAGGTGAAAACAGGCAACTAATCAGGTGATTGAAAAAGGATAAAAACCAGGAGGAGTCTGGTTTCTGATGGCCAGAAATCAAAGTCACAGAAGAGGCTGCAATTTCAAGGCTTAGGGGCTTAGTTTCCCTCCTGCTTGAACCAAACACCATGTGTCAGGCATATGCTGCTCTGGCTCATTAACTACTAGCACCTGAAATGAGTGAAAACTGTTTACCTGTGTATGGTTGGTCCTTGAGTGTTGGTTTCAGAGTGCTGTGCCACGTCCCCCAAATGTTTGCATGCTCCTCTGATATAGTGTCTGAAGGGAGAGAAGAAGGTCAAATATGTCTTCATACAAAAAGCACATGTAGCATAAAAGCTATCTATGGATCACTTACCTTTAGTACCCCACATGTCAGCTGCCCCGGGGTCTCTGCTCCAACCAGCTACCTGCCCCACCACCGTGTACTGCTCGGGGACACTGAAAAGCTGTTCACTGCCCGGGCTCCCCAGCTCCCCCCTCCGCTCGCTCAGTACCGGGGAGTTGTTGTCGTAGGGGGACACCTCGCCACTGGACGCTTTGTTAGAGTCGCTGGATGAACGGCGCTCGCTCAGGGTGAAGGGCTCCTCAGACTGCAACAAGTCAGGACTCCTGTCGGGGGAGAAAATGTGAATGAAAAGGAGAAAAAAAGCAAAGAGAAACAAGACCACATGCTATATGCGTGTGTGCATAACTCACTGTGATGCTTTTCTCCTCAGAAGGTAGTCCACTACATCTGGATCCGTCTCCAAAAGACTCATCAGCACCTCATTTTGCAGATCCGGAGGCACCTAAAACAACAGCAACTTGAGTGAAATGAATAAAGAACCTAATTTAACATTAACATCACGAATAAAACTCCACTTGTTCCATCTAATAAAACCAAGAATCCAGCTTGGCCTTCATCAAGCATGGATTTCATTCAGCATTTCTGCTCTCGTTTATCCTGATTTTATTAAAAGATCTCAGAATGTCTCAGATCTGTCTTGTCTGTAAGTCTGATCTTTGGGTAATTAGCTGGATTTTATGCTTATGCTCCTCCAATGCTTTGAAAGTAAAGGCTGCCAGATCTCTAACAAATTCAGACATAAGCAGGTTACGAAACAGCTTTCAGATGTCACTCATAGAACTTGAGCTTCCTACAAATCTGTTTTTACTCACCGAGACTGAGCAACTCAGTCCCAATTCACTATATGCGATTAATAGCTCTTCATTGGCTTACTGCAGGAATGTAAGCCTCGAGGGGAACGGTGGTGGCAGGTTACAAAACATTACGGTTTAAGGTTTCGGACCTGAAATGACCCAAAGTGCCTGTCTGCGCTGTTTTGAGAACAGAGGGGGGAACAAAAGCGAGCGATAAGGCAGCATCCGTACAAAATCGTGACCCCTCCTGACACCACCGCAAAGGATTTCATGCCTGAATTTTCTGCTTTTATTTTGGAAAGAACCAGTTCAAGTATCTGGATGAAAGGTTTTTTGATGTTGTTGTCGGCTAACTGGCAAGAATTTACTTTCTTGTTACACTTTCACGAATTCAGGCGTGATTCTGACTAAAAACACTCTCTTCCTCTCTTTCCTGTCTTTATTCAGTTTATTTCTGTCCCTTCTTTCTCTCTGTCCACTGAGCTCTGTTTTGATTAACTAAGACACAACCATTGTGTGTTAAGCCGGGATGGGATTGTCTTACTTTAAGTCTACACAGGAATGTAAGAGGGAAAGTGTGCATAAGTGAAGTGAGTGTGTTTCCATGAAGGGTAAAAGAATGAAAGGAGGAAGTGAGGTAAGCTCAGTGACTGACCATGAAGAGGGTTTGGTAGCTGGCGATCATCCTCTGCAGGACGGCGATGACAGCCGTGCTCTCCTCGGCCCTGGCCGAGCTCTGGACACTGAACTCTTTGTCCGAGCTCTTCTGCTTGTGGAGTAGGTTGGGGCCAAAGATGGTGGCCAGGTTTAAAGACGTCATCTTGTTCCCTGTGATCTGCAATTTGGAGGGAAAAAAACAAATAGTTTGGAGTCAGATACACAAACGTACAGCCCTGTTAATGCTACATCATCAGGTACTGACTCCTCCACCACTGAGGAGGCTTTAAAAATTAAAGTCCCACCCAATGTTTAAGCGATTACACAAGCCACCAGAATACAGTTTCAAAATAAAAGCATATTTATGCAATGAAAAGTGTACTTGAAGCAGTTTCCCATTTAACTTGCAGACAGCAAATTAAGTCTGGAAAGACATGCATACTGGTTATGACAGTATTTCATAACTGAGTAGACTGCACCACAGTTTGAATGAAGTAACGAGCAGAATGATGAAGGGAGAGCGGAGCAAAGCAGACCAGATGATGGTGCTAGACGTGTGTGCAGGCCAAAGAAATATTTAAATCCTTCCTGTTGTTTGCATTCAGTTAACAAGCAGTTTTACATGTGATCTGTTGCATTTAACAAAACTGTTGCTAAATCAGTGCATCTTTTTATGTTTGCCCTTTACCTTTGCATATAGGGTCTGCATTGCTAGAGATATCAGGGACTGTTTTCTTCCCTATTTTTAAAAGCTTAAAGTGTTGCAGAAATGACATCATAATGTTTTGCTGTGATTACACAGTCTTTGGAAACACTTCCTCTTGTCCTTCCTGACTCCTCTTTTCTTCTCCCTCTCCTCCTGTTCCCACTCATATCTCCATTCTCCATACAATCTTTCATGTTGATTTTCTCACCTCCCCCTTCCACATTCTGCACGTCTCGTCAAGCCCCTCCCCTCTGTGTTTTTGTCACTTTGAGTGATAGACGGATAAAGGGTGGCATCATGGGGTTTGTTAACACTAAAAGTGTTGGAGTGTGCAACAGCTGCCTCTGTTTCCACCAGGGTTGGGTGATGATGCACATCCTGTGACACAATTACCATCCAAAGTTATAAGCCCTTCAAAGCTCGGACAACTCTTTTTAGCAGTAAATTAATTTTTTCTGCTTCTTTTCCCACTTTCCTCCCATTCCACTCCCAGTCCCAAAGGAGAGATGGGAGTCACAAGTAGCCAAAAGTATTGATGTGTTGTTCCAGGCCGAGTGTGAAACACTCTGACTTCCTGTCACGATCTCAGATACAGATACTGGAGCCATGAAGTCGTGAAGGGAAAAAACACACACACATCAGCGCTTGAGTCCATTCTCGTGTGTATACGCGAGGAGACAACAAAACACACTTCCATCTGCACACACACATGCCAAAATACACTCTTTTTCACACATATAGTACACACACACTTTGCACAAAGGGGTGAGACTCATACCCACGCACATGCAGAAAGTTTCTCTCAAAAACACACGCACACATGCCGGAGTCCACAATTTGGGAATTAGAGAGGGATGAAGGGCTTGTGGGACTGGGAAAGAAGAGATATTTTAAACCATGAAGGGTCTTGATAACATAGCATCTATCTTGACCTCAGCTTCCCTCATGGCTGCTATCACAGGATCAAAATCCACAGTTTTTAAATAATATGTAGGGGCACAGTAGGATTTGATTTGATAAGAGTTCCCAAGAATTGTTCAAAATCACTTGGCTGAAAAGTAGTGGTTTCAATTTGCATTTGTACAGTTACTTTTTGTCTGTCACATTTACACTTTACTGCTCAAATTATGTAGACACTGGAACATAGTATGTGGGCACCTGAATTTTACACCCTTACATGATTTTGTGAACACCACATACCAAATCCATGGGCGTCACTGTGCTGTTATAACAGCCTCAGCAATTCTGGGAAGGCTTTGTGCAAGATTTAGGAACCTGGCTGCAGGTATTTGCTCCATTTCAGCCACAAGAGCATCGGTGAGGTTGTGCACTCATTTTGGGCTATACAGCTCACAGTTGGTGTTCCAGTTCATCCAAAAGTTCTTCACAAACTCATTATTTATTAACCTTATTTTGTGCATGTGCCCATTGTCGTGTTGAAACAGGAAAGGTCCTTCCCCAGTTGTTACCATAAAGTTGTAGGCTGTAGGATTGAGATTCCCTTAAACTGGAACTAAGGGGTCCAAATAAACCATGAAAAACAGCCTCTGACCAAAAGTGTGTGGATTTTTGGCCATATAGTGTATCATGCAAAGGGAGGTCTTGACCCTTAACATGGGGATCACTGTCTTGGGGAATCCTTAGTAACATAAACTGTATTACATTCCAGTCCTGACCAATAGTTTCGTTGTGATTATATCCTTCAAAAATTTGTTACAGATTACAATCGTTCTGAGCAGCACCAAAGAATATTTTGAAGTAAAACACCCTTATACAAGCTAATCCTGTTGCTTGAGGAAGTTAGAGAAACATTTACTTTGACCTGACTGCCCAAAGTTAAGGTAGGAATTTATTCTCTGGCCTTCAGACTTGTTGTTTCCTTGTACATGTTACAGCCAGTAGCAGTAGAAAAGCTGAATGTCACCCCCAGTCTTGCAGAGTGCAGATTTGGAGTAAATGCAGCCATTCACATCATGAGGGATGTGATAATCAACGCGAGGCTATTTAGCAATCTTACATCAACGCTCATGCTGTTTCAGGCCTGACGGGCAAAGAGAAATATGTGTGCATACCAACCACACGAGCTGATTCCTATCACTTCTTTGGTAATTTCCTCCCAATGAGGTGGAAACAGACGGCAAACACAAGCTGCCCATAAGTTGTTGGCACGTGTTGCATGCAACTAAAAACAACTGCATTTGGACATTTTGGACATGACTGTTTTCTGTCATTTTAGTATTTTTTGCTACTACATTCATGGGTTTGATAAAGGACTTTTTAAAAGTTTTTTTTCCTGTTGATAAAAACTGGAGCTCACCTCCTGTCCGTCTTTGTCCTGTCGGTCGTGGGCGTGATCGGCCACAGTGGACAGAAACTCCAAAAGGCGATGAAGCGTGTCGCTGTTGCATGCTGGGAGCAGGTAGACCAGAAGCTGGGCAACATTCTGCTGCTCGTCTGGGTCCAACACTGCATAGATATGGATGGATTGGGTGAGAAAAAGGATCGAGGACAGGCAGAAAGGAGGACGAAAAGGATGGTTAAGCTTACATGTGGTGTTGATGAAGGCCGTGTAGAGCTCCTTGGTCAGTAGAGGGTCGGGCATGTCCCTGAGGAACTCCTTCAGCAGAGCGGCCACGTCGTGAACGCTGTGCTCCTCATCCAGCTGGACGTCAACGCCACGATCAAACTCCTCACGTAGCTGAAGGAGGGACAAAGAGAAAAGAGAGGACAAAGGAGAAAGAGAGGAAGAAGGGGGGATTCAGAAACATCCTCTGCACATAACAATGGACATTATAGGTAGTGCACACTCCCACACACGCTCACTTCCTGTTGGTCCTCCAAGTGACCTGGTAGACTCTCGGTTCAAACTAGTTTTACCAGTAGGGATTTCTAATCTCTACCATCTGACCTTTGGATGACTTCCAGAAAAATAGAAAGTCTATTGTCAGCCATGATGATGGATGCACATAGGTCATCTGGGTGCAGCGTATACCCATATTCACATTACATTCACAGTAACTCAAGCCAATAAGCTGACAATAGTAGCAAATGCATTAGCGCTGACATTAGATTGTATCAACACAGACTAGTATAGATTCCAAAATGGATATTTATACTTGTCACATATACAGATGTGTGAACACAAGCTGTTTCACATAGTGAGTTTATAATTAAGAAGAGGTGTTATAAACATAGAGAGAGGTAGAGTGGTCCATCTAACCACAGTGAAAACATTACTATTATATTTATTGGAACCAAATCTTATTATGTAAATGGTTCAAAACAAAAGTTGATTTTTAAGGAGTAATTTGGACATCTGCTTCCCATTCTTTAAATATTCAAAAGTGCAACTGAAGACACTAGTGTATTTTATGAGCAGAATCCAGCAGGTCAATCTATTAAAAAGAACAAAGACACATTTTGGTGACTAACAAGAACCAGAACATGAAAGACAGTCTCTAAATTCCTCTTCAGAGTAATAAAAGGAAAACAAAACACTGCCACCAGAATAACCTTTTGTGAATGCTGCTGCTGCTAAATGAGTGACAGTTGACTTGAACTTTGAATGTGTAAAGTCTATATAAAGTGAACTTCTTACACTAAGAAGTGCAAACATTTTTGTTCCATTAATTTTATTATAAAAAATGTTCTTAATACCAGCTGGGGCCATGGTTCTCAAGGGCCCCAAACAGAACACTTGGGGTATATAATGGTTCAAGTTAGACACACTTATTTTCAATGAGGTGACCCATTTTCTCTACTCTACAGGAAACCCTGGACATCTACCTCAAGGTCTAACAAGTGTGTTTGTGCCTCCCTCAATAACCGATACATGTACTCTAGTACTCTAACTGCTACAAGTTGAAATCAATGTTGTAAAGACACACTACTGAAAATATTATGTAAAAAAAATATGCTGCCCACACTGATTGACCCACAAAGCTTAACCCTGTAAATGTATTCTTTGATTGTTTATCCACTGGTGTCAAAGGTAACAGATAATGAGAGGTGTAGGAGTGAGTAGAATAACTTATTGTAATATTGTGTGTATTGAGGTTGGTGACAATATATTTGCTTGAATAACAAATACAGCATTAGGACCAGCTCTGTTGGATTACTCTGTGTTTTTTTTTCTTTCTCTGGAATATTCAACAAGCGTGTCTTTGTATATGTGAGCAAGGCTGTTGACGAAGCTTCAGTAGCATGAACGGCACATTTTGGTGCAATGTGTTGGTTATCACACGATCTATTCTTAGAGAGGAGGTTTTGTTTGTTGGTGTTTGTCATTGGGAAAGAATGTGTGAAGAGGGTTTCGCACAAGTAATTTCACTTTCTGCAAAACTAGCCTTTGATTTGTTGGTGGGAAACATGGTATGGTGCTATGTGGCCTATCTGTGGGTACAAATGATACATAATGGCATGATGCTTCCATGGCCCTCCCAGTAACTAGCTCTCAACCGAATTGAGCACCAATAGAAGTCTCACCTGTCGGACTCTCTTCTTGGAGCTGCCCACTCTAAAGATCCCCACAGTCTGCAAACCTGAGTGGAGAAGGGAGAAAAATCTGTCTCTTGCAGCTGTCATTGCAGTAACAGATGACAGATAAAGGGGTGGATGTACATACATGATGGCTACACTGGTAAAGTAGCTACTCACCATATTTCTCGATGTGCTGACAGCAGCTGTCGACCACCCTCGGCACCTGACGGTAGATGGGATTGAGGCTCAGCCTTTTGTCCCGGTGCTTCTCCTTTTTACTCGGTGTTTCAGCCGGCAGGGAGAGCTGGAGCGCCTCGAGCAGCCGTGACTGGTTGTCGTCCAAGTCAGTGATGGAGTCCACTGACATGCCTCCCTGGAGGTACAATTAAAGAATTTGATTCAAACAGGGAGTGGTTCAGCCATGTAGTTCAGCCCGCAATGAACTTTATTATCCAGTCTCACCCTCCTGCGTGTTCGGGGTGCAGCTTCAGGGGTGTTGGGCGATGTTGACTCATTGGCAGTCTCCGATGTAGAACTCAGCGAGGAGTTACTGCTGGATAACTCCTTATTGGACGGCCGCTTGGTGGCAAACTGCAGGACACATGATCCAAGAGTTACAACTGTCTTTTTCTTCATAGAGTGCAAATGGGACAATTAGCCTTAGTTTATGTAGTCCAAGATAATGATATTTGTCCCTATTAGCCCCTTGTAGATGAATTTACATATGAATCTATACCTGTAAAATGGACGAGACGAGGTCGGAGGAGTCCTTGTGCTCCTCTCGCTGTGGAGGGTCCTGACGATAGCCGTCCTGACGCTGCCTGTGTGTTCGGTCATTGGCGATGACCTGGGAGAGCGGTATACTGAAGGCCTGCGGTATGCATTCTGGAAGAAGAAAGGGAGATAATGTCGGAAAAGATGGTAGAAGAAGAGGAAAAAGGCAGAAATATGTAGAGAGAAGAAGAGAAATAAAAGAAAAAAAGGACTCTATTAGAAGCATCCAAAAATAGCTGTGGGCTTGAAAGAAGATCAAACACATCTCCAATTAAACTCTTTATTACTTCTGTTGGAGCTCATTTTACATGTGATTAAAGCATAACAACACATGTTTACTATGTCAGTTAAAACTCTTATAGCACTACTACAGCTGTTTTCCAAAATTAGACATCACAGAGAGAAAGTTGGAAAAAAAATAATAATTCCAGTGCCTTTGACCAAAATAACATAACTCTGATGACTCTCAGCCACAAGCAATGTCATGTTCTCCGTGTAGGTCTTTTTTAGAAGCAGCTCAGCACTGACACATGTTAATAACAGCTAACATGTTTTCTAGCTTACGCCTTTGTTCCATTTTCCCTCCTTTTAAAGTATGACGAGACGGAATGGAGTTTGTTTTGGCCAAAAGTTGCAAATGAAGCAAAACCATGGCAATTAATTGGGGACTTGTCTCAGATGCAAATTTGAAGCACTTGAAGATATGCACAAGACTCACTACAGAGAGAGAAATGATGTCATTCAGGGCCTTCACAGGCTATATATTCCATTATACACAATCCCAAAGCCTGAGCCAACAGCTGAGAAAAAACAGCCCAGCTGTTCAGTGTAGAAAAGAGAGAGAGAGAGAAGGCGAAATGCATTCCACAACCACAAGTGGAGGGCTGTGGTTCATGAACAACATGACCACTAACACTGTGACACAACGAATTTGCTCTGCAGCCTTGCAGCGTTAACAGGGCTTATGTAACCTGCGCACACACATATGCACAAAAAGGACGTGCACATGTACACAATCTGGATCGCGTAATGTACAGGGGCTTTGCCAACGTAATGCACAGCGCGTCCACAGCCAGACCACATTTATCAAGACATGTCAGATTTTCATAAATCTACATTTTCCAGGCCTACGGCGTCTCAGGAACAACAGTCTTAGTTTTCAGCACTCTCGCTATTTCTTATTCATGTCTATGTAGTGTGTTTATATTAGCTGGATTTGTTCTCAGTCCGTGCAGAGAGCACCTCAGAGCCTCAGGAAAGTTCTAAATAACATGAAACTTTTGTTTTAATGTGCACAGATGGGCGCAGTTTACCTCCCAAGACAAAACAGTGAAAAAGCTGAAAAGTATTTAAAAGACCAATTAGTAAATCTCTGCTTTGACTGACAGCTTGATTGATACTATCTGAGGTAAAAACTCACCCTCAGGGAACTCAAAGCAGATTCTAAAGGCTATTAAACCTTATTTGCAAATATAGTTTGACTGAGGTCTGGTCACAACACATGCAGCTCACATTACTGTGGCTGCATCAACAGAGAGAAAAGAGTTTTCCTTTTCTCTCTTGCAGAGAGACGGCTGAGCCCTGCTTCAAGAGTGAAATGCAGGGCTGGTATTCAGGGACCCCAGGAGAAAATTAAACTTTGAATCCGTTTGGCAGTTTGGACCACAGGTACATCTGAGCCACCTGAGTTCTGAAGGGCTAGAGGCAGGCATGTAGTGGAGGCAAAACCAAGCTTTCTATTCACAGTTTTACCCAGACATAAATCTTACATAACATATATCCTAAAGTATGTGTTCCCAAATGGATTTTTTTCTCATCAACTGGAGGTCATAGGCAACCTGCCAATGTATGTATTTACAGTTGCCACAGCTGTCACCAAAAGTGCTTGGTTGTGACTGGCCAAAGCATGAGTAGTATTTTCAGACCACCCAGCTGTGACATAGCATCACCATTCTAATATATAACCCAGAGCTCAACAGCTGTTTCTTCCACTTGTTGGAGCAATAAATTAAACTTCGACACAGCTCTGGCAAAAAGTTACATTCTAATGGTTTATAAATAAACAACATACATACATGCAGCAAAATGCATGTCTTATATGATTTCTAGGTATTTTGTTTACTTTTGCCTCCTTGGCGCAGTCAGAGGATGTTTTTATGGATGAATAAACTCAACTTTGACCCTCAGTTTATCTTAGATTAGCTCAATCATTAAAGTCTACAAAATCAAGTGGCTGCTCTCCAAAAATAATCCAGTAAAATCATTACATCCTGTATACTACTCTTTTTATTATAGTAATGGTTTTTAAAGAGGTTGTTAGTTTGTCATTTCCATAAAGTGTGAAGGCTTCTGAGAGGCAGATTACAAAAAAGAATGGTCAGATATGCTGATTTGTAGATCCTACATTTCCCATGATGCAACTGGACAGCATCTTTCACTCCTGGTAAACAGCTGTGTCTTTACAAACTTCACACTTTATGCATATACTATTGCATTAATGCTGACCAATGCAAAAAATCAGCGCTGGTTTAAACGCCGCGCTTTACAGAAATTAACGTGGATGTGTGTGTGTGTGTGTGTATGTGTATTTAGTAAACAAAACCTGGGTCATCACCCTTTTTATTTTATCCTTTCCTCTTTCCATCTGGGCTCCTCTGACTAAGATCCCTTTCCTCTGCCAAATGTGCTTTCCTCAGTACAGCAGGTGGCTGTACTCAATCCTTACATGAGTCCCTCCATGGCTAAATATAAACTGCCGAGCCCAGTAAACAAAAACCGTGTTTTATAACCTCGCTGTTCACCTGCCCGCGGTGGAGACCACAGACTATCCTCCTCTCACTGGCAGGACAGCAAGATGTTTGAGGTCATCGGCAAGAGACGAAGAAAGAGATACAGAGAGAGAGAGAAACCCTGTGAACTGGCACCGTGTCAGAGCGCATGTTAAAAAAAAGAACTTAAGCGCTGTCTTTACTCTTCTCTCTTTTGCTAGAGGTCCAACTTCCTCCTCAGCGACTTTCTCTACTGTCCATCTGTGCGGAAAAAAAAAACAAGAAAATAATCATCTGAAACAAATGGTCTCACAACGGCCGTATATCTTATCTAAGCTTATTATATCTAATAGTATCTCGAACCACAGACATGAATTAATCATGGGGAGGGAGCTGTCTGAACTTACATCAATTTAACTCAAGCGTCAGACAGTCGGCTACGGTAGTCAGCAAGAAAAATATCAATCAAACATTAAATCACTGATATTTATTATCTACACTGGCATGTATGTGTTTTGATATATTTCCCAATAAGCAATGAGTCATCCATAGATTTTTGGATCATACTGTCTCCGCTTTACCCTGATTTATATAAAGATAGCTTGAAAAATGTATAAAAGCAAGAAATTCGTAATTCATCTATTATACAGAACATGGTGCATTAAAAATGAAAATAATTATTGTAAACCTGGGCTGATGTTGGTTTGAAGGGTTATTAGTGCCTTGCACTGACAGAACATATCAATGTGCTACAATTGCCAAAATGCTAAAGGCTTAAGCCACTGCAAACAATCGTATCAGTTCCTTTGAAAAATATGTTTCGTGCGTCGTGGCGCTTTCATCAGGTTTGGGGCTTTGCAAAGGAGAAGCCCGCTTTGTAGCTATCGACGCAATTAGGTAACTCCCTCGTTGCTGATTGATAGTCGGAAACTCTGGAAAAACGTGGCACACGCAACTTTAAACCTTGGAATTCGTCTCCAAGGCCAGGATCAGTTAGTGATATCAGCAACTTTTAATGCTATCATTCGGTCACTCTACTGCTGAGCACTTTGAGGTCTCCGTATTAACTCTTTTACGCATCAAGATCGTTTTGGACTAGTTGAGGATGTTTTGACTCGATCTGCTTCTTTAGCAACCTCATTTGAACCCCAGATGTTCCCTCAGCTGTGTCCGAATAGGTGACTTGTAGACTCAGGAGAATTTTCAGCTCCTAAAACCCCCAACAGTAACGATAGCTTCTTACGTCAGGAGCAGGTTCAATTTCCCCATGTATTCCAACCATCTGACAAATCTGAACAAGTTGCTGTTCTTTGATAATCAATTTATTGCCACTGTGGTGATATATGAGCCTACACTCCATCGCTAAAAAACTTGAAAAGGTAGAAAGACAAAGGGTGAAAATCTTAGAATTAGGAGAGAAAATAAGTAGGAAACAGCATGGAGGGTGTGAGATAGAAGGAGAAAGAAAGCAGATGATGGGCAGTGAGAGAGAGAGAAGAGAGAGAGGCAGGCGGGAGAAGCAGAGATAGGAAATGGTTTGGTTACGTGATGGCTCCCAAAGCCGTACGGAAATCCCCGAACCTCAAACCTCCCAGTTCAACTCCCAACAGTTGTGAAACTGTCAAGTAAACCCTTTGCTGCTTTTCCATCATCACGCCCTCAACCCATCCCTCTTGCCCTTCTCAGTTTTCCTATCCTTCTTTAATCTGCTTTTCGTTCTTGAAAACACTAGAAACATGACACCTGGCACTCGGATAAATATGAAGAACAGTGAGCTGAAAAGCCCACGGTGCGATGCTGAAATAAGCACTCCCACACACACACACACACACTCTTACAGTTGAAATATTTCCCTCACTGCTTACATGGCCGTCAGGCTCCCAAATTCTGTACTTCAGGCAAGTACGTATTAAATCATGGTGGGAGGTTTAACCTTCAGCTGGAATGCAAGGCCCTGGATAATCCTAACCTGCCTTGCTGCTGGCCACTCCACTCTATACAGTGCAGAGGGTGTTGTCCATAATGTGCATCCATGTATACGGACTGAGCAGTCTAATAACGACTAGATCTTGAGCAGAGTTAAGGTAAAATTCAGCAGTTTAGCCAGATTAGCTAAACCAGTAGCTTCAACCTAGGGGTCAGGAACCTTGAGGACAAAGGCATATTGAGGATCTGGAATGAAAACGAAAAAGTTTATTTTTGATCTAGATCACAGATAATTTTTACCCTCTCTGGCCTTGAAAAATCTGTTCAAATAAATAAACTTAGGAAGGAAGAATTGACTTTTGGCTAACTGTGCACAGCTAGAATCTGTGATAAGAGGCCACAAATAGACAGTGTTCATCAAACCAAAAACATTGAGACACTTATTTGGGTGGTAGAACCTTAAGCAGTCAACACAATTATTGGGTTTGAAATTTTCATTTCCTTTGACATTCTTACAAAGTTTTATTGTTTCTTTTTTCTCATGTTTCTTGTTGTCTTTATGTAATATGGCTGTTTCCAGATATTAGCTGTTACCCTGTTGTGTAATGTTAATTTTGTGGCAGAATGATGGCAAAAATAAGACCACAGTTCCCCACTAGGTGGAGGAAACCCTTTTCCCTCCTGCTTGACCTCACACACAGCTTGAGGGGCACACACATGCACATGCCCGTACACACCCACACTGCAAAAGAAAAGACAAACAGTTGGAAAAGTTAAATAAGAGGCCTCTCCTCGGTCGAGCTGGTTCTGCCCAGCGGGATTTCTGAAGGGGATGGATGAGCTTCAGTTCTTAAGTGTCAACCTATGAAAACTGTGGAATGCTGACACAAGAGCGAAGGGGGCAGACTAAATCCTGGTATCACTGCTGGACTCTGGCAACAGTGAGCTGAAAAACCTGCGTAACCTGCAGGGGCAACCATTCAGATTTACAAACCGAGACGTTCCAAAGTCAACCTGCATGGTATAAGTGTTGAAGAAGCACATTTTGAATTGATTTTAAACTGTGGCAAATGATTGTTGTGCAATCACTATCCCTTATTTAGATTTTTTTCTTCACTGAAAGTTCATTTTAAGATAAGTTCTTAACCTTTTTTAGTTAAAATGTTATAATAGTTTGTCATCTGCGTAGAGGAGTGTTGTAAGATAATAAGATTGCACATTTATTATAGTTGGACTTGTGGTCGAGGTCGGTCTTATTACTCTGGGTAATGGCTCTCTGACTAACAGTGCAGCTACATTTTGAGCAAACCATACCAGATTTGACAAAAAGATTTGAGAAAATTTGAAGAGCATAAATTTTAAAAAATGGGGGATTCCAACATCATGCAGAATGTGTGGAAAGTTACAGACCTCAGCTTTGAACAAGCCTCTTTTCCACATCAGCACTCCACTTAATGGAGCAAAAAACACTGATTTAAGGATCCACTTTGGCCTCCGAGCCGTTGAAGAGTCGTCAGCCAAGTTTACCTAGTCAGACATCCAAGCCTGGCCTTAACAGCGGCAGACACAAACACAGAAGCCGATTGCCATGGTGAAAAGTCACTCAGAGTTCATGGTTCAATTTTCAAGAGGAGAGATGTTTGGTTTTATTCTGTTATCCACTCTCCCCAGTTTGAAACATGTTCAGTAACACTCATCAAATCAAGAGCTCGTTTTCTCACTCCTGAGATCACGTCTGTCAGCTACGATTACACACCACAGCTAGCGCTAATTTGCTCGGCTGTATCGGTGGAGTTAATAAGCTACAGAGCACACATGGATGATATGAGCGTAACCAGTCTCCTTACCCACCGAGGTTAATGGGGTCACGTGTTACTGCACCACAAATCACATTCAAAATCCATTCACGCATCCCACAAATGCCAAGCCACAGCGTACTGTAACACTAAATGCCTTTAAAACATAAGCTTTCATTATCTCAGATCTCAGTATGATGTGAATGCTTTAGTGAGATGTTTGAATTGCCTGTATAGAGACAAATCTACCATGCAGTCGCTGTCACAATCATTTAACTCCAAATGTTTATCTCCAAAATATTGTTGGTTGCTAAGCCTTTACACAGCTGCCATCATCTGTTTTCCTCCTGTATTTCTTAGAACTATTGAACCCCCCACAGATGATGCTTGCTGGAATGGTCGCACAGATCTAATCAGATAATCCCACCTTTAACAAATGGTATTTTCTGCCTGTTTGCTACACTTAATCCGATTTTGCATAAGCAGAAATAAATCAGTATAAATCATGAATATGCTTTGCAAGGAAGAAGGAATGAAAAGTATTAGACACACGGGGGTAGAAGAATGTACGGTGTTTTATGTGTGCAGATCAAGAGCTTGGTGAGACGTGTATGTTATATATACAAAGTTATGTGAAGCCTTGGGCAAAGCCTCTGTTAAGCCTGGGATTCAGCACTTGTTGTGTTGTCATTGTTGCTGTTGCTTTGTGTTCCCATCTGACAGATGTTACCCTGGAAAAGATTAATGACTCCACTGACTGGACTGGCACCATGCAGTGAGATGACTAATGCCGTTTCTTGTTTTTTTCTTCTTCTTCTTCTTTTTTTTTTTACAGTGTACTGCAGCATGTGGTTTCTGTTCTGTTTCAGACAAAAAGGGACAAATGGCGCAAAAAAGCCACGGGCAAAAAAGAATATGTCAGTTTCCGTGGCAACACATACACAGAAAATCAAAAGGGCCAGGAAGTGAGAGAAATATTACTATGGTAACGCACCTGGAAGACACATACACACACACACGCACAGGCAGCGGGACACTTGTTGATGTGATGCACTGCGTAAATCAATTCCAATTCAAGGTGAATAACATCACTGTGACGATGGAAAGCCACTTAGGGGTTTTACGTCAGGCTGACTTTTAAAAAGTAATGGCATCCTTGAACATGTGCACTCACAAAACAACATCTTAATATCCATCCTTCCAGTCATTCAGCATATATATTTATATGTTTTTCTACAAAAAAAAAGTTCAGTGCCACTTTATTTGACTCTCCCCCTGCATCATCATTGTCCCCAGTACATTATTGATAGCTCCATACAGTAATGTAGCCAATACTAAACAACCCAGCTCAATATTCCATACACCATTAATAGCCTGGAGCACCATGGCAACACATTGACAGTACTTATTGATCCCCATCTGGTCATACAAATGTGGCTGTATGACTGTGCATGTATATGTGTGCATATGCGTTTGATGTGGAATAGAGAGGAAGGAAATATATGCATAGGCACACGCTGCCTTCAAGTGCTGTTGGAAATATCCTAAGTACAACTGTAAATGGAGACAATGAAGCAAATCCTCTTTTCAGGGAAAAGGAAAAAAAAATCTGCTTTAAAGCCTTTAATCCACTGGTTTGAGCAATGAACTGGGCGAAAATCTTGCAATGAGTTTTGACCTAAAGGAAATCCCATATGACACATGCCAAGGCTGAAGGCGGTGAATTAAGGCTTTTTAATGTGTTCCATGGAGAGCCTTGTTTTTCATTGTGATAGACTGCGATAGCTTTTTAAATACCAGATTAATGTGGTATGGTAAAAGTGAGGGATGTTCCAACTCTTTCGGATCGGATTTGGGGTGAAAAGCTTGAACAATTATAGGACATTTAATGCAACCACAGTGTCAAAATTTTAAATTCTCCAATATTTTGGTTTATGACCTAGTAGACTTACAAACAAAACATTTTTTATGTCCTTATTAAGATGTGTGGTTAAGTACAATTAAAGCATCATGTTACATCTATTCATTTCCTGTAAAACTGCATCAATACAGTGACAACAAGTTATGTAATTGCAGTCATAGATCTTCCAGTGGGTGAAAAACATTTAGCCAATCAAAGGAATGGATGCTACATTGTCTCTATTACAACTGTTTTATCCATAGAACCACATCCACACTCACATATTCATCATCTATGACAAAACCATGCTGGTCGGCTTTGTATGAGCCACAATCAAGAATGACGTGTAGTGATATTCCAGGAAGAGACCACTTATGGTGAATACAGACACTTAAAGGAGCATTCCTAAATTCTTCACAGTGTGTTTTTGTGTTGCAGCCAGATTCAAATGACCCTTGAGCAGAGTTTCTGTGCCACAACACTGAACCAGTGGAATGCACAAGTATTTTTCAACACTTTTTTTTTTTTTTAAACAGGTTGGCTTCATGCATGTAATAGATTGCTTTCGCTGACCTGGAACCTCCTTTTTGGTTCACATCTGCTTGTAATTACTGACCACCCTCACTTGTCAGCCACGCAGTGCCGTTGGTGTGTCTAAGTGTGTCTGCGTGTTTGGACGTATACCTGTTGCACACAAACGATTAATAGGCTTCCCCACCTGTTTTGGGTCATCCCTGACGTTGCCTGAGGCGACGCAACCGCCGAATTATGGATCCCTGTTATCCGCTCTTGAGTTACATAAAAAAATGTGAGAGTAATTCAGCGGAATCAGGCTTATCTTTGCTTGTAAAATGTGGGGTTATCAACATCCAGTGTGGATATAACTGGTTGTGTCTATATGCAGCTATACCAGTGATCAGAACATGAATCAGTGCTGAAATGTTGAAGCTATCTCAACACTTTTAGGGGGATATCATGATCAAGGGTGTGTTTAATGGGAGAATTTGGTAAAATTGCCTGCTATTGTTAACGATTCATGGTACATACTGTACAGAAATTCAAACAAAATGTACATTACGGTTACATAACCCAAGAGTAGGGGTGAGTATACTGTAATAAAATAAACCTCAGGAACAAAATTCTACAACGTTAAGCCATATTTGTCCTTCCCAGCATCAGTAGAACAATGTGTCCAACATACTCCTCTGAGAATCACATCCTGACAACAAAAGTGATGTTTACTTCAGCATAGTGTGGTGATGATTTATTCTTCTTCTTGCTTCAAAAGGAACCAAAACACAAAACTTGGCCGGGCACAACTGTCAAAACAGCTTTTGGTGTTGACTTCCACATTTGATGCGCTTGACTTCATTGAAGAATTACACAACTTATTCCAAGTTTTATATGCACGTTGGGGAATTATTTTATTACTTTTTAAAATCTATTTCTTCGTGTGGATACAAGAATCGTGACATTTTTAAGATTTCAAAATCCCCCTGCCAGCAAAAGTTTTCACTTTGGTTCAGTGTAGTTGCATCTCCTAGCTGTATTTCAAATCATATATGACTTTATGTATGTTAGCTGGAGAGAAAAGTGCAGTTTTAATTCTTATTTTATTGACAGGTTGAGCAATAAGTGATGTATTTGAATTACATTTTTCTGGCTGTGGGAGGCCACCACTCATTAATGAGGAAAAACAGGCACTAATGTGGGTATCAGCTTTCACCACATACTGTTTTTTTTTTTTTTTGTCTGCCTTTGCATTTAATGAGTCCTTCCTGGCTCAGTCGCAAGAGTGCAACTTGGAGTGTGCGCTCCAAATACCCCCCCACCCCAAAAAAATCACTGGCAAGCACATCTAAAGCCTCGGGCGAACTTCAAACATTTTTAAAGACAGATTAATATGAAGGGCCTGCAGCAATAATGAGGCCTGACCTTGAAGACTTGGGTTCTTGCATAATGGTTACGTAAGCTGCAAAAGCAAAGAAAATCAGGTATTGTATCAACACCACAGTTGATAGTGGAAGGAGAAGTTGAAGTAATGTGTGTGTGGTTTGTATGTGTGTGTGTGGCATTGGCTCAGAGCAATTTGTGGAAGGCAGGGCGTCCGCAGATTACATCCAAAAATCTGTCAGGGTATTTCTCTATCAGCTGTCATTGGCAGACGGGGTTTATGTCAGAGACATTATACTCCTGTTTGCAACACTGAACTTTATGTATAATAACTACCCAAGCATTTAAACTGTGTGTGTGTGTGTGTGCTGGAAAAGAAACTTGAGACATTTGCAGTCTGTACACAAGCTTCTAACCCTTTCCCCATTTCTGGCCAAGACTACAACCAGTATTATTTGTCTCTCAGAAACCATTGGAACTTTTTTAAAACTGTGTTAATGTAACATTTTTGTCATACTTCTTGGTCTTTTGTCTCTGTTTCAGAACTTGTCTTTCTACGTCGTGATGCTACACAGTTCTTTCTGTGTACATGAGAATTGTGGGAGGTGAAACATCACAGCTTAAGTGTGAAGATCCACATTAAAATTTTCTATAATAATTTAGCACCTGCTGCATATTATGAGCTAATACCTCAGTAAGGAATGTCTTTAAAAGACACTGTACATTTAATAGTGCTGTCAACAGGGAGTGACGTGGTCACAATGATGTTGTCTGTCAAGGGAAACCAGGGCGAGGTAGAGTGCAGCTGTGTTTAACATGCTAGGAATTGGTCCTCACCCCTACTTTGCCTTGCAAAAAAAAAAAAAAAAAACCCAATGATTTGCTTGCAAGGCGCGCTGGGAAACCTTTAAGTTGCTTAAGAGGGTTCAGGATCCAGACAATGGGTAACTTCACTGTTTTAGTTCCTCTCCGCATCCTGCTTTGTCTCCTTTCTGCACTCTTTTATCCCGTATCCAATTTCCACCGAGGATGGGGATTTTCAAAATTCCATTTTGTTCCTCCCATTTTTACAGTTTCAGTGTGATGTACTCACTAATATCTCTGAACAGTGTCCACTATCTGATGTTGATACCCTCATTTTCAGTTATCACCATGCACACAGAGCATGGTAATAATAACTCTGTAATTTCTTTGCCCTGGATTTTGACTCTCAGGCAACCTTCAGGCCGACCCTGTGTTGTGTAGTGTCTTTACCAGTGCTGTGAACAGTGGTGAAACATCTTAGACAGCTACAACAAAAAAATATTGTTGCATCCTTGGGTAAGCATTGAGACAACTCTTCTGTTCTGTGTAGTTTAACTATCACTAACATTCCAAGGTTGCAGTTTCCTGTTTGTACAAAACATTTACGCATGATGATTGTTCTCATGCACCAACTACAAAAACAATATACTATGACAATTAGTATATTGTACACTAGGTGCAATTAGTATGCACTATGTAATTCGGACACACTGCTCGCTAAAGCTGTTGAATGAAGCCTGCAGACACTACTCAGGGCTAATAAAACTAGTCCACGTCATCTCCATGTTTTTGAGGACTAATGTAAATAATGTGTTTCTCACTGCAGTAAAAACAGTGCTACTGTGCAAATACAGCCATCTATGATAAAGTCTCAGGTGTTAGTCAGGTGAACTACATGTTGTTTTGAGTGGTGTTAGCGCATTACTTTACTTATTATCTATTTGCATAGCAATTGTTTTTTTTTTTACACTACTAGTGTTATCAAAAGTATGATAACTAATTTAATTATAGTGTCTAATGAATGAAAAATGAAAGGAATAATATGAATATCATTTCAGTAATTTTTCCACTTCTGCATCCTTGTCCATATCTATTACCAACCACTCTTTCTCCTCTGCAAATATCTTGTCCGCCAGCGTTTCATTTCCCTCTCCTTGTTAGACACATACACGCACACACAGACTGAGCCCTATCCAAGGAATGTGTGTAATCTCAATGCGTGTAATCTCGACTGTATACAAGACAGTAAATTCTCCTCCTCTGTCGCTAATCAGACTGCCCAGCTGAGCTAATGAAGTTGGTTAATCATTACTAATCCTGCATGGAGAGTAGAGCACTTTTAGAGATTGTTGTGAGTGTGTGTGTGTGTGTGGAGAGCTGTGGATCATGTGCATCCTCGCCTAAACAAGTGGAAAAATGCGATGCTTGCTCCACTTGAACTGAGACAAACTGATTGTGGCCTGATGGCACCAGTGGGGACTGAGATGGTTTGAGCAATCAGCACTCGGTCCGACGTGCATGTGTGTGTGTGTGTCTGTGTTTGTTCATGTGAGTTCTTCCAGGCCTCCATGTGTGTGTTATGGAGTGATGTGAAACTCAAATTAAGGTCACAACTCAGCGGTAGTCTAACCATTGCCAAACAGAACTGAGCAGATGGTAACTGAGGTTTTTCAACCAGCAGAGGTGAGCACGATTTTAGTCAAAGAACACTTAGCTGAGGAAATTACAGACTAATGTGGCATTTTGTATTCAGGCAAAACTTATTCTCTTATTTTCTGTGTTCTGCGTTCCCTTGATATTCCACCGTCCTCTAGCAGGTGCCTTTGCTGAACAACAGAAATCACAAGTCCAGTAACAAAAACACGATCCCTCACTGGCTTCCCAGCTGCGCAGAAATGTTCATTTACTGCCCTTAAATGTAGCTGAAACACAGTGGATGCAGGACGTAAACATTACCAGACATTAAAACAATTGGACAAGTTATCACATTCTGAGACCAAATATATGTGATGCTGTCGATGCGGCTCAAATAGCATGGAATAACTTTGAAAAGTGTTAATGAGCCCATATAACTGTGCCTGTAAGACAAAAAATCTGTTGACAGTGATTGTCACGTTCCGTTTCATTTTTAGGTAGGGCTGCAATTAACAATTATTTTCACTGTGGATTAATCTGCAGATTTTTTTGCTCTATTAATCAATGAATTGTTTGGAAAAATACCCATCATAACTTGACTAAGAAACAAGTAAATATTCACATTTGAGAAGCTGCTTAAAAATGGCCAATTACTAATTTGATACTAGCTTATGGCTTCAGCTTTACTGTTATATTTTACTGGTCAGAGTAGAATCTCCATCTCACAGCCCTGTGCCTAGCTTCGTGTTTGCTAAATGAAGGTGTCTATTTTATATTTCTGGACAAAATGTTCAATTCCAATTTCCCCATTCTTGGTTTATTTCCTAGCCTTGCATCATTTTGCCTGCATATTTGTGACCTTGTGCTGACTTTGCTAAATCCATTATCTATGATACATTTCTCCTTTTTATCTAAACAACCATAAATGAGTGCATTACACGGTTTTCATCTGCTCACTGTGACTCAGCAACAGTGCAGCTGGATATAAAGTACACTGTTATGGAATATAGTGAAATAGAATTGTTCAATTCATTCATATTATCACAGATCGACATTCAATACATGTAATGTACAGTACATAGTGTGTCTCTGTGTGTGTGTGTGTGTGTGTGTGCAATTTATCTGTCAATCAGTCAAAATGGTTGTGTAAGTAGCCCCATGGGCGTTACGTTCCCATCGACCCTTTGCAGTCTAGAGCTCACAATGTCAACGCATGAGAACAGGATTACCACACACACACACACGCTGCAAACTGGAAGAAACCACTCCCAGAGAAATAATGCACCACTCCATCAATCCTGGAATGTTCCTAAAAATAAATTCAGAGAATTAGAACTTTAGCATCTGCTCCGAAAGAGCATCTTGCTTGAGACTCAGATGTAAAAGCTGGAATTTACAATTTCGCTGTCCCAGATTCGCCTTCTCTTATTCTCACACAACATGTTTCTCTTATACACACTCCACTGCTGGCTCTGACCTCACTTTTTTTAGACAATGAGATGTTGGAGCCTGGCTGTGGAAAACAGTAGAGGTAACACGCAAGAATGTACGCAAGACCCGTGAAGACACGGGCTGTCACATAGCGATACCAAGAAACCCCAGACTTTGTCCCTACTTCCTGCTGCCCAGACAGACACATAAACAGCTGCAGCCTGAATTTAACACGAAGCAAACAGCAGGTTCCTGTTTTCCCAGACGCGTCCCAAAGCACGTCATAAATTCAAGAATTTCACGTTGTTTCCTCATTTTAAACGACTACTCATTAATCTATCATTTCTGTAACAGCTTCTGCTCTCTGAACACTTTTTTCCCCTGTCAAAGAGCCAGCTTGTTTTTCTCAGCGGTGTTGAATTTCACAGCAAAGTTGATTTCCTGGCAAGTTTCTGATTGAGCAGCGTTTGCAACCGTGGACTGAGGCCTCCTCTTTGCCTAGTAGATTTCCTCACCAGAACGTCTTTGCTTCAAAACCTTTTTTTTTTTTTGAGAGTGGGTTGACAAAGAGGGTTTAAGATAAGTTTTAACATCATTTGAAACCTCACAAAAGCACATTCCTTTGAGTTATTAAATGTAGATCCAAACACACCTTCCATTATAACAGATCAGTGGGGCATGTTATAGCACTTCTTTATTTTCATGGATGTAAGCGTGTGCAAGCTTATAAACTGATCCTATTAAGGAGTAGTTGGTTTTATTTTTCGCCAGTGGTGAGCATGAGCGGCAAAGAAGGTACAGGACGGCTGTGGTTTTCCCTGTTGTGCTTCTTCCACCGTATCCATTTAACACAGACAGGATCAGGTAAAGTCTCCATAAAATTCTTTATTTTCCACATGGGTGCTGATTGCCACCCACCCTTCCACCTCTTAATCACAAAGGGTAGTTAAAGGCAAGTTAAGTTTTCTCACTAGTCTGCTCACTCAGGATGGATGATATTTGGTGATAGAAGATGACAGAGTTTAGATGGCAGAGCCGCATTCACTTTTACCCACGAGGCTGGCATGCTTGCTGACAAACGCAATCACGTCACGCATACTGTTTGAAGACTGCACATGCTCCACGTGAAAAACAAAATTGGGGGGGGTGTAGAGAAATAAACTGCTTGGAGAAAAGGGTTCGATGTATTAAACCAACTGGTTTATCAAAGGAATAAAAGGAAAATGCAGATTCAGGTTTTCTGAATGTGAAAAGTCCACCATACAAAGTCAGCAAAAATATTGCTGAAACGACATGCGAAACTGCCTTGTTGTTGTTTCAATTAATGCCACATGACACATGACAGCCAGGCGAATGCGTTACTTTATTTTGACCAACATTTAAAGGCCGGTTCTTCACAGAGGTGGGCATATGTTCTGGGTTTGTAGCAGCTTCTGATGAGGACAGAGACACCCATGACTGGACTTGGAATGTAACAGCCAGGCTGAGGCATACAGCAATTCCAACCCTATGGCTGTGCAACCATTGGAGCTGCTCAGGGAGCATGTCAGCTAGCCTCGATGCTTTCATTACACACCATAAATACTACAAGGCAATTCCACAAACTGCCTATTCTCAATGAAACATGACCAATAAGAATGTATCAAACATTGAAACAAAGAACTGCTGAATAATGGAAAACATGCAAAACTAATTCGTCGACGTTTCCGAGCCATCAGCCTTGGTTCCAATTCAGGAAGTTTTAATGAGTGTAACTTCCTGGAGACCCACCTCACGCGTCACTGCCGTGATGCTTTGTTCGGACAATGGTGTGACAGTGTGCTGTGTATTAATGTGGCAACATGTGTGTGTGTGCCTTGTGCATGTGTAACTGAGTCATAACTAATTCAGTTGGTCTGTATTGGGTTTACCGCGGAAAACGAACCTGGCGCCATGCTGCCCAGCACACCAAGGAACCTTCAACCGGCAGAAACGATATGTGTCCATGAGTGCACATGAATTTACTTAATAAAAGCATACAAAGTGTTAACAATAATAGCGTAGGTGGCGGTGTAACAACACATATGATAAAATTTCATGGGAATGTTTAATGAACGCTGATGACACTATCAGCTCCCACTGCTTTGCTCTCGCGCAGGCCGTAAAGTCAGCAATGTCTCCTAGGTCTGTTGATATGTTCGCCCGGTGAGAGTTGAAACTAGATCAACAAAGCACCTACCACAAAGGTTTAACAAGATCCAGTACCAAACATGATAACAAAATGGTCAAATTTACTCCACAGTCTCTTGTAAATACAGTGGTGGAAGGGACTGTTAAAATTACTAGGTGGAAGGGATGAATCCTATCGACACTCCTGGATTTGAGCATTGCTTTGAACACTCCCACAGTCAAAGACATGCAACAAGTAGTGGTGACTCTTAATTATGATGTAGAATGTAATCTAACCCCCCGTATAACGGATAAAGCAGCATAGATAATGGATGGTTGATAGTCATGGTGCTCTGTTTCTGAACCAAAGCTATACAATAACATATTATTTCCTTCACCCATTTAAGCAAGAACATGGTGGTTGAATTAAGACATAATATAAATCACAGGTTAACCAATACGTTCTAACTTCACTATAGTTCTGTTATGGTGTAGAATAAAACAACAGCCATATAGCGAGAAAATAATTCTACGACCCCACACACTCATACGCACACAAGTTGCAAGTTAAATGCATGGGCACACATGTTACATACCAGGCACATGAATGCATACATCCGCTGCAAGCCTAAACTGCGCCTGGTATCTCTGATGTGTTATTCCTGTCACCTAAATGTATGTTATTCCTGGCATCGTTTGTGTTATTCCTCTTCTGGGTTGGAATATTTCCCCTCATCAAGGCTCTCAGAGATGTCACCAGACTGGAAATTTGACTTCTGCCTTCCCGCCTGTCAGATCATCTGTCTCTATCTGTCTGGCCTCGATTCTATCAGTCCATCCGTCTGCATCTATTCGTCTGTCTCTTCGAGGGGTTCTTTACTCTCGCCAAACAAAATCACGAATGATCAATGGAGGGAGCACCTCAGGGCAGGTCAGGTGGACGTGCTCGGCAGTAACTATCAGATAATCTCTGACAGGCGACCGTCACCATTGTGACACTGACTGAGAATGCGGCAGTTTATTTAAAACCACATGCTTGTTCACACTTGTTGGTAAAAATACCTCCATGAGCCGTCTTGAGAAAACTGAAACAACATTCTATTCTGATGCAGAGGTTGCCAACATCTGCATTTGCTGTATCGAATTCTGAATTAACTCGACTGTAAATTATGCTTTGAGACCAAAACAGCACAGCAAGTTGTGCACACAGCATTAGTGTAAATGGAAAATGGTGTGTGTGATTCTGGGGTAATTTGCATGTTTTTTCTAAAGGATTAGAATGTTTTTGTCTCCTGAATTATGCAGAGAGCATTGTGAGATAAATACCGCTAATAGTAAGCATGGAGAAACAGCTTACTAAGAATGTTCCTTAAGGTGAGAAGACATTGATGCCTATACTAATGCAACCGTTTAGAGATACATTCCTGGAGCATGTACTCACCTCCCACAGAGACAGAGTATGGATGCTGTTCTCTGTAGTTTTTGGATGCAAATGAATGCTGTAGTACATAATAATTCGTCCTGGAATATGGTTAATAAGCAGCTGGAATAAGTTTTATTTTTTTCAGAAAGACAGATAAAAGTAACTCTAAATGAGAAATTGCATTTGTACTTTGGCTCCCATCAGTAAACATGATCCTGAGCCGGATCTCTATCATGTGGACGGTAATTAATTCCTCCTCAATCAATCTGCTGGATGTCTGTCTCATGGATTATTCTGTTATTTGATACAAAGACATCCACTGTGAGGTTATACAGTATGTGGCAAAGATTAGTACATGAGCACCACCCACCCACCCCCAACAAAAAAGAAAAACACATGCACCTTGTTAGAGAAAAGCACTCCCAGACGCACTTTGCTGTATGCCCTTTGACCTTCGGTGACACGCCGAAGCAGTAAAACAGATGACTTGATGCTTGATGCCAGTCTGACGCTTCTGACTTGTCAACCTTTCTTGGAAGTTTCTAACCCCCTGTATGTGGGTAATTCTTTTTTGTGGACAGCTTCCCTGCAAGTCTGCGAGAGTTACTATCCTTCTGAAGACTGGTATGAGATCCAAACACACTGCTGCAAGGCCGTGAAATGTATTCTGCTAAGATTTAACAGCTTTGGCTAGTTTTGGCATAGCTGCGTTGCTAAGGTCACCCAGAGAGCAACAGCTGTCTGAGGTGTTGAAAATATAAGCAGGGATTTCTCCACCGGACGGTACAGTCTGTTCTTACAATTTAGCATCTAATTCTGCTTTGTGTGCATGACTCATGTGTATGCGTGCATCCATGTGTGGCTGTGCGGGTAGAGTGCAAATGCCAGTGTGCGTGGAGCAGTGGATTGCAAAACTCTTAAAACCGAGGATGGTAGCTTTGATTAGGTCTGTCTTGGTTCCAGTTCATTACACTGTTCTGCAGCGCAAGCAAATCAAGGACAACATGTTGTTATGGTCCTTTAAAGTTGCCAAACAGTGATGTAATGCTTCTGCACTTCACACGGCAACATGGAGATTGACATCATGCCCTCATGTGCTGCAGCAAAAACAGCCAGGAAACATTTCTAACCTTTTCTTGAACCCGCTGACCAACTCCCTTAAATTGCCCCCCGAAGAAAGAAACACCTCTGGATGAAGTCATGAAGAAACCAGGGCAAGAGCCTCAGCTGTAAATCAAACTCCTTAAAACATCTAGAGCGCATATTTTCTTCAGGCCCGGAGAAAAGACTCCTGCCTCTGGAAGCACAGCTCCCACGGCAACAACAGTGGGTCAGATCCTGCCAGAACTCTCTCCTCTCTGTTTCCTCCGCTTTGCCCCCCCACCCCCACCCCCCCACCCCCTCAGCCTTCGTCCGTCTCCATAAAAAGACAAGGCTTGAGGAGGGGCGGACTTCTCTTTCGCTGTTGATAATAAAAGTGCCTCTCCCTGACAGGGTCTAGAAGGGGAAAAAATTTAAAAAACAAGGGACGAACAGTGTTGTCATGACGAGCCAGAGGTGACGGCTGGGGAACGCGATGACGTCGACTGTGCCGTTTCCTTTTTCCTGCCGTGCTAGAGTGGTGCTACACATGCAACAACAGAGCGAGAATCATGTCAAGTGCCAGGTTAATAAATGTACAGGAACATGTCAAGAGTGGCAGCACATGACCTACATGATAAGGGGTCAACAAGCCCTACATACATTGAGCTAACCTGAAAACTTGCGATGATTTTCCCCCCAGAATTGGACTGACAGGCTTTTGTAGTGACACCAAAAATTTTAATTCATTCAGCATCTATATGCATTCCTAGTAACAGCACTCCCTGCGGACAAAATGTCCACTCCTGCTAAGTTCTCCCTCTGGGTCAGAGTGTGCTTAGAAAACTTGTGATCAATGTAAATAAACTCTCTGAGCTGATGACTAAGGAGCCGTACGGATGGTCGATGCCATCCGCCCACACAGGCACACGTAGTCGTTTGAGCACCAAGGATGGGCATTCAGGAAAATTCCCTACTGGGTAACACTTAAAATCAATAAAGATTAATTCTGTCTGTAAACTGACACAATTTGCCACAAGACTGAAGGCCCTGTGGCCTGTTCTGCTAGAGCTGTTTGTACTGGGAGTGGCAGGGGAGTAAAACAAACACGCCAACTGGAGTAGAACAAGGTCACACATCAGCAGGTAAGGAGACGTAGGTAGAGAAGGAAAGGAGGAAAGAGGAGGGGGTTTTTTAAGTTTCTGAAAATAATTGAGTGCAGCAAAGTCAAAAGTCAAGAGAAACAGCTAAGAGGAGACAAAAGGAGGGAATCTGGCGCTTGTCTAAACAGGTAGCTCCTCTCGGGATGACGAGGGTTCTTGCACGGCTAGAGGAGTACAGAGCATTTGCTATTTGGTCATTGGTGAGCGACAGACTCAAACAAAGAGAGACAGAGTCGAAGATGAAACAAATGATAGTGGAGGAGGGCAATCAATCATTTTATCAATACTTCCTTTGTGTCGCCTCAGTGTCAGCCATCGCAAGGGCACCTTTTGATCCAGTGTAGTCTGAGCCGATTAAAAAATCAATTTGACATCTTTTCACACTCTGTGAGCCTCTTGGGCGTGAACTTTTAGACATTACAGCTCTAAATGCACCTTCTGCAAAAGGATGCAGCATTGCATTCTTAAAAAGTGTATAAGTGTAAGAGTTGGCCTAGCACAAAACGAGGTTTCAGGACAAAGGCGATCATTATTTGACTACTGGCAAAAGCCTCAGCGCTGGCTGGCTGGCTCTTCTCCAGGATTAGCTCACTCACATCAAACTCATACTCTAAAACTTCCTTGTTCTGTTATTTCTCTGTTGTCATTACGTGTCACCCAGACAGCATATTCCTTCACGGTGCACATGACCTATGACCCAACTTCACTAATCGCAGAGCAAAAGCCATTGTTGTTCTTGCTGGGGCAGATCGGGTTGCATGAATCCAATATTTGCAGGACAAACTCAGAGCAGGCCCTCCAGAAAGAACAGAACCCATGAGTCATATATTACTGTGATATGAAATATTTTATGTTGCAGGGCAAACCCTTCAAAAACAGATTAAACAAACCACCTTGTTTAAAGAATCAAATGTTATTAGTGCCTGTTTGGATCAACTGACAATCCCCTGATGTGGAGTACATGACTTACATTTCCTGCTTCGTCCAATGCTTCATTCATAATTTGTTCAGTCGCTAAATAAATTAGTTAATGGCTTATCTGCTGAAGCTAAATCAATCTACTGGACTGAACAAACAGTTTAGTCGTTCAAATGATACAGACAAGATTGATTCATTTGTCCAGTTGGTTCAATTACAGTGTTAGCGTATGAGGTAGTAGCCACAAAATCCATTCAGTAAAGCACTGCGATGAAATGGAGGAAATATGTAGTAAATAATTAATTTTGTCGGATACTGTGAATGCGATACATGATGATACGATGCACTTCAGCACACACATCAGCAATCAGTTGCTTCCTGTTCATAATGCTGTGATGTTACGGCACGCCGTTCTTTCAAAGTTATGTTTCATGTCATTTAGCAATTCATTAATCCTGTTCTTGTGTGCACCACAAACTCAACCAACAGAGTTTTACACCAACTTCTCTTAGACAACAAGTTTGGCTCCAATACTTCTGTGTCTACTGATGCTACATGGGCAAGATAGCAAGTTAGCAATGGCGTTTAGTGGACTTACTGGAAAAAACAGTCTCTCACTGACTGTAAAAGCTAGCAAGCATGAATTTGAAGCCAGCTCAGCTTGGTATTACTATTGCTGATAAACCATTCCATTAGGAATGATTTATTCCTCTTGGCATTTTCATTGCCGTTGCAGGTGATGAATCTTCCTTCTGTTGACTAAAAAGGTTGCCCGTGTATTATTCTCATAATCCTTGTAATACCATGTAAACCTGTAATCTGCAATACTGGAGAACAAATTCCATCAAAGACAAGAGCTGAGTGATCAATCCCAAACTGTTAAATGTTATCCCTGATGGTATTCCATTAGTACAATGCCCTGACACCATAAGCAGAATACATCACACGTCACTACAAGTTGAACAAATGCACGGCTGCCTCAAGGGGGGGGATTAAACGTTTATGCACTGGCAACCACAAGGTGCTGTTACACATTTCTCTCACTTGCTGGGCTCTCTGTCTCAGTCTTCTGTATCCCTGTGTGTCTCCAGTCTGGTAACCTAGAATCTGAAATATTTATCTGCCCTGGCAGGAATGATGACAGCCCGCATTTGTTTATCATCGGCAGCCGAAGGGCTGCTTGAAGGGGCATAATCCTCCATTAACACCAATGCAATTTTATTTGGAACTGCTTCTTTGTCGTATTTTAACTGCATTCTTGTACCCAGTTCAACTGAGCGTTGGGGATTTATGAGACGGCAATGAGCAGCCTGGCTGAAAGAACACTAGTATTTAAGTGTGACATATTGTCAGGACATAACTCTTATTCCTTTACCTGCTGTTTTCTGTAATAAAGTGGTGGTTTAAGGTTTCCTGAGTAGAGATTTCATACGTTTACAATCAATAGATGTTGTCTGAATGAATTTCTTACCTTATAAAGCCTGCACAAAGTAGATTACCATGCCTGCCTTCTGTTTAGACACATTTTCCAGTGCAAACTATTCACTTTTACAGCTTGGCAAAGTCATAGTGCCACACTACAGGCTTACTTTGCTGGATAACTTTACTAAATCTTTACTGCTTGCTCATGAAACATAGAGCATCAATAGAATAGGTATTTCACTAATGGGGTACCACTACCTACTTTTTGGAGTTGCCTGCCATAATCATAAGAATGCTGATTAACCATCACGCTGACTGAGATTACTGATGTTAAAGTGAAATGATTGGTCAATTAATTGATTACTCCAATGGCAGAAAATTAATCAGCAACTATATGATCATTTAAGTCATTTTTCATTCAGAAATATTTCTAAAAATAACTAGTTTCAGCTTCAAAAATTAAAATACTTGGTGGTCTTTTCTTCACAGAAGACAAAAAACATATTAGCTGCACTCATAACTTTCATCCATTTGTCCATTTTCTGTTGCTTATTGTGGTTCAGACCTCAGTGGTTAGGATAAAGTAAGCAAAGTAGCCCAGACATCCCTTCACATAGCCATTTCCTCTTACTCTTCTTGCAGGATCCTGAGGTATTCCAAAGCCAAGAAGGATATATAATTCCTCTAGTGTATTCTAGGTCTACCCCTGGGGTCTTCTCCCAACTGGGCTTAACTGGAATACCTCCAAAGGGTGGCATCCAGTAGGAACCACAACCAATTAGATGCCATTACCTCAGCTGGCTCTGCTCTGTCTATATGTCTGAGCTCTCCACCCTGATCCTAAGGCTGGGCCTAGACATCCAGTGAAGGAAACTCATTTTGGATGCTTGTCTGTGTGTTCTAATTGTTTTGATCACTCCCCAAAGCTCATGACTGCTGGTGGGTCTGGTAACAAAAACTTTAGCCATTTGAGAAGCGCTGTTATAGAAAGGATTTCTGCATATTGTGGCTTTAACATTATTAAATCCTATTAGTGTCACTCTTAAGTCCAGTCAGATCACCCACTCTGAAAGCTATGACTTTCCATTGTGTATTGGAAGCCAGAATTTGAATCAACAAATAAGTCTAGTCTAGATTCATAAAACTTTATTTCTTTAGAAAGATGACGTGTGGTAGTGGAGGAGTACATCAAGTACAATTTGGTCAGTGCACTGAAGCCTCATCAGCCTGTATTGGATGAATTTTGGACCCTCTACTATGGGCCATGTGGCGACTGCTTTCACACCGCATAGCCCCGCTACAAAGCTCTAATCCAGACCACAGCGTGCTGCCAGCCCAGCCAAAGAAAATTGTATTGTTTTCCAATCAATTCTTGTAGGTTTATGAGGGCTTCCAGCCACAGAAACATTGCTCATAAAGAGGAGACAGACCGCTGGAGCAGTCAGCAGAGGATTCCTCACCACAGGAGAGGAGAAAAGGGGGGAGAGATGGAAAGAGAAGGAGGGCACAGAGGAGAGAGGGCGGATGATAAAATACTAGCATCTGTGCATATTTAAATCTGTCTGCTTCTCCAACCGACTCGTTTCCCACATTTGCATGAACCTGTTCTGCAAGCAACCTGTTGCTTCTCCAGACATCAACAGCTTTGTGATATTTGTCAGGGAAAAAAACAAAAAAACAGCCACATAATCAAATGCGAGCTCCAAAATGCTGAGGCTTTCTTTTTGAAGGTGCAGTTCTCATCAGAGCTCCTCCGCCAGTCCTCACGGCCTTGACCCATATCTGCGTGTTTTGCCCTCATCTGGCCAGCGAGCTTTGAGGTGTAGAGTGTCAAACACAACACCTGTGGCTCCAGAGCTGCAGTCAGCTGCCAGTTTTCTGCGTCTTTGCTGAGCTGCTCTCAGAGCAAAAGTCTCCTCTGAGAACCAGGAAACATGTGTGGTCTTGTGTGCCAGCATGTGTACTTGTTCTATACACATGTCACTGAAAACGTTCCATCACAGGAAGTTTTTGCATGTTGAGGCCCCTTTGCTCTGCTCAGTTTCATATTTCTGTTTCAGAGGCGCTGACATTTTAAAGGGAAAGACTCTGAATTTTCTAAAATCTTATGAGTCATATTTATTAATTAAATATTTTAAACTTCATGCAAGATCAGAGTGTAAAGAGGGTTGTGACTGCTTGATGAATTGTTGAATAAGACACAGGAAATAATAGAAATTCTGCAATGGCCCCTTTAATGCATATACACAGAGACAAGCTCTCTATATAGCCTACATTATATATGCAAATATTGACTTAAAGTCATATTAATGCAGGAAATAAACATCTCTTCCTCTTTGTTCTTTACACAAGCTCACACACTGTGCGTGCACGAGAGAAAGCACAGCAGAAGATGTGAACCCAAAAACCCTTATCACTGCACGTCCGAGTCAGTGTAATTAATTTATGGCCAATAAATTGAGTACTTACAAGATAGGAATTTTGCCTGTCGAGGAACACGGAGTCTCCCATGGTTCCGAATAAGTATCCACATATAGTAAACAACCCAAAAAAAATGTAGATGCAGCAAATGATATCCTGTTAGAAAAGAAAAATAAGTCCAAAGAAAGAGTGTGTGCGCGTCGGGAGGGAGCGTAGAAACCTCTCCACGAATCACTTGTGTCTTCTCCCTCTTCTACATTAAAGACAGAGACAGACCTTGATTATGTTTTTTCTTTTAAATGCAAGTCACCGCAGAGCTTGCGTTTAAGAGCTGATGTCTCTGCACCAGTCAAAAGCGCGTGTCAGAAAAGCATCCGTGCCAGAAAGGACACCATAGCGCGTAATGCGTAACGGATCCATACTGCGCGCTCCGCGGACTCTGGTGAAGACAGATGCTGACCCAAGCTGAGGGGAGGCTGAGAGACCGCTGTCAAGGTAGAGAGAGAACGGCGAGGAGCTTCCGGTATAGATTTTCAAAATATAATCAGCTTTTGGTTAGGGTTGAATTTACGCACAGATATCGGAAAGGACCATAGAAACAGCCTTTGCTGAAACAATATATTGAGGCAAACATGTTTTTGTTAGTTTAAAAACTATTCTCACTACATATAATAACTAATGCTTCATGTACAACACGTGATGACAGCTGGTTTCCTCTGTGCAAATGAGAAAAAATCCTCAAAAAATTGCTTTCGATACTTCAAAATACTATTAAATACACCACATCTGGTCATGTGCATTATAATAACTGCACTTTGTTTCTGCCTTTGAGCAGGCAAGAAATATGGTCGCCATTCACCATAAAATGCTTGAAACTCGAGACCAATCCTTTCTGTTCTAATCAGCCCGAATTTTATGCATGTATGCTGCACTTTAACTACATACATGGGCATAATATGTAGCACAATTCAGTCAGCATATCCCACAGCAGCTTCAAGCTTTTCATTATTTTCGGAAAGAAACAAAAACATGCTTTTATTTTGAAGGCGACGCCATCTATCCCCGGTCTCATTTTAGGTTTTGGGTGTTTGACGCTGAAAAAACGGAGGCAAAGAGGGAGGGGCGGGGCACCGGAGGAGGAGGACTGGCAGCTTTTGATTATCAACAGCAGGGCTGCTCAAATGTTTTCATGTCAGTGACCCACAAATGGAGCTCCACAGTTGATAAGATTTGACTGAGGAAACCCCTTATAGGGAGGTTTTAGTTTTTGGGTAGTTTACAGTGCAGAGCTACAACTGTTCCTGAGGCAAAAGCAGTGCTTAGAGTGACATATCTGTGTTATTCTGCCAGTCACAACTTTAAGATTAAATCTCTGTTGCTTTAAGTTTGAGCTGATTCATGCGGATCTAAAATTAATCAAGACAAAAGCTTGTATTATGGGGACTCTGAGTCTTCCTCTGTCAGATGAGTAATCTCTGCCACCCTTACTGGAAATATCCAGAAATGCACAGTAGTCAAGCTAAAAAACGAGCCTGTTTGTCTTAGCCTGTGGAAAGTTGTTATTGCAGAGATACAAGTTTGTTCCAGCAGTGACAAATCGCTCGCTGCAGGCCCTAATTAATGCAGCAAATAAATCACAGCTGAGAGAATTTACCGGACAAACCGCAGAACCAAAACTGTGATCGATTGCTTCCATTGTAAGCAAAAAAAAAGTATCTGTAGTAATTTTAATTTATGAGCATTCCCCTTTTCAAATATGCGCTTAGCCATGAAAGGTCAGTCCAGCACTGGAAGATTCTGAAGGGAGGAGGAGAGGGAGGCTCGTCGGGGTTTGTGTAATACTTGATGTGGAACCAGCGTTGGGCAATCTGTGTCAAAAGACTCAGCTTGTATCTTAACCACATAAAAAACAGAAGTATGCAAAACAAATGGAGCGCAACCTGGTTTTATCAAGGACGCAGTGGATGAAGAATATGAGCTGGCCTCACACACACACACACACACACACACACACACACACAATATGAGGGTTAATGAAAACCATTTGCTTTGCTCTGCAGGAGTGGGTTTATTGAGAAAGACACAAGGCAACCCCATTCTTTTCTTTAATTTCATACACAGTATGTGTGAATGAGTGAGGGAGCGCATGACAGAGGAAGACCATGGATTCCTCCCTGCTTATCAGATAGTGCCGTAACCATTTAAAGAATGCTGCAAAGTTAAGAGGAACACTTACTTTACTCTGAAATCTGGAGATAACAGATAAATCACCATAGACTGACTCAGCCGTAAACCACATGATGGTTATGTGGCACAGAAAACCAGTTTTCACAGAGAATAGCTCTCAGATAGGCCGGATGTTTATCAGATCTTGTCAAAATGAGGTTTGGATTTTGCTCAAACATTTGAGGTGTTGTTGCTCAATACAGAAAAAAAAAATCCTCTTTGGATTCAATTAAATTGGGGCCGAAGGTGGAGTTGTGTTCAGATTCATTTATCGTATTTATCGACTTATTTGGAGTCACACAGGTGCTGGTGCCTATCCCAGCATGCATAGCGCAGGCAGACACTCTAATTTCTACCTGCATACAAATCTCCTGAGATACATGTGTTTGGAATGGGGAAGAATAGCATGAACACAGAGGGAACGTGCAAACACCACAGCAGTGAGTCATTTTTGAACATGCAAAACGAAACGTACACACGTTTATCTGTAGTTTTGGTTACAGCTCTGTCACATCAGTGGATGGAGTTTGCTCAGTTGCCTTGGAGATGGAACTGTTGACATGTGAGCTCGGAAGCTGTTCCGATTTCATCTATAGCACTTTCAGGGCTTCTTGCTAACGTAACATTTTGTGAGATACATGGCTGAAAGCACCAGAAAAAGCAAGTAAGTGGACCTTAAGGCAGGTTTGTTTAATCAGAAATGACCATTTCCAAGGTTAAGGATTAACTTTCTCACTTAATGGTTTTAATATACTTTGAATGATTGTTTCCACAGTATTTTAGTAGACAGTTACATAACTAGTTGTTCAAAACAGAACAGAAATTTTGGGTCATTTGAATTGTGAAGAGCAATATTTATTATGTTTCTGAACAGAGGCCCAATTGTGTTTTGGTCATATGACGATGTGGAGGGTATATTGTATAGAGGGGAGAAGAAAGACTGATGCAAGCTGTTTTTTCCCCCTTAAAAACACTGACTGAAGTTCAGTCATTAGGCTGGGAGCTGTGTTTTATGGTCCTGTAGGAGGAGCCCATTGTCTCCTAAAATGGTGTTTCAATGGTTCCACTGTGACCATGGCTCTCTCTCACACACACATAATACACAGAGCCTGTGGGAGAAGGAGGGAAGGCTGGAGGAGAGGAGGAAGAAGAGGAGAACAATAATGTATGGATATGCAGTTCTATGAGCAGTATGTGCAGTAGGAATCGGTTACGACAGCACGTTAGAGCATGATTAAGTTGCTTGTGTTAGCCCCTGCAAAGCGAGCCCTGAATCTACACATCCCCTCAGCAGCCAGCCATCACTTCTCATATCATCTTGAAATTGTTAAAATGATGCTGAAATGAGGCCGCCTATGACCATATATCAATTTCAAAGCGCGCTCAGGATTTTCCATTGTTGAATTTGGCACGGCCTGTTTGTGCTGATGTATCACATCCCTGCTATTAAGTGTCAATCTAGAGAAGAAGCAGCTTGGAGTTTGTGCACAAAAAGTGACAGTGAGGAATATTTATAGTGATTTAAATCTGCATCTTGATTTCTTTTCTAATTGCACTTTAATATACTTATTCTCAAATAAAAAAACACCAAAATATGAATGCTTTGGAGCCACACTGATTAAATCACCGCCTAAAAATGCACATATTGAGAGTTCAAATATTATTTTACAGGGAACATATGAGGCCAACCTATAATTTCACTGCTATATGGTAAAGGCAGGCTGCAAAATTCTAATGTTTACATCCTCCAGCCTGGGAGGTGCAGCACCCTCCTTCTAAAGGCTGGATGCCTGAGTTGTGAAATCACTCCATCGAGTGGAAAGTATTCTGTTAAAGTGCTTTAAGACGATCCAGTAAATGACAGAGAAAAATCCTGCGAGGCTTTCGAGCTGTTTAATAAACACTTGCAGAATAGATGTTGCAAGACTGAGATCGAAGTATTTGCACGTGTTGCATCACACACAACCTCACTTTCAGTGGACACTGGATGAAAACTGTGAGCAAAAGGTCAAGAATGATAGCTCATAATTCATATGACAATTGGAAAGGTTATTCTCAATATGTAATCTATTAGCGGCTGAAATGAATTGACAACATTGTGCAATTACTCCCATTTACTTTTCATCTTTACTTTCATACATTTTTAGATTACACAGCCTTTAATCAATCTAACATTAAAAAATAAAGAAACAGATTATTAAAGTTTCTTGTTTTCATGCACATGATAACTGTTCTACTATATTATTTTACTCTATTCTTTTTTTATGTGCAAAGCCAGCCAATAGTCAGTTACAAAATATTAGCATGCTAACAGGCTATATTGGCATTTTGCTCCAAAAACCACAAAGCACAGCTTCACAGAGTTGCTAGCATGACTGACTCTTAGGGCGTGGCTATAACAGTATTGAAAAATGAATTGAAACCCAACCTATGCTTGCTTAATGACTGGCAGCCTGCTATAACCAGAAGTTAGCGAAAGCATTTGGCATTTTTGTCCCACTTCAGGGAAGTCTCTTGTAAATGAAATGACATACAATCCCCCTAAAAACACCAGAAGGAGTTCTCATAGCTCAAGGAGTTTTTGTGACTGTGATATGTGATGCTAGCTTGTTCCTAGCTGCTAGCTTGTTCCTAGCTGCTAGCTTGTTAGGAGTTATGCTACAGTAGCTGAATTACTCGCTACACAGCTTTTAGAGACAAATATTTTGCTACGGTGTACTAAGGTATGTTAGTCTAGCATGTGTCTGTTCTGCCTGTTGTTAAATCAGACACAGCTGATCAAATTTGGCCCAAACAACAAAACAAAAAAAACCTAAACTAAATAAGAAAGTCAACATTAATTTTTGACAATTGAACAGCTGATAAAGCTAAACAAAACAGTGAAACTATGGAGTTGTTCTCAATAGCCACATGTTTGCCTGCTCATTAGCTTGTGCTCTTCAAGTTTTATCTCTCTTTCTCTGATGTTGAACTTTGACCTTGATTTCACAAAACAGACCAAAGAACGAGTGTAAGAGAAAGAAAATGAGAGAAAGGGGAGAGGGTGGAGGGGGATGCTAAAAACTGGGCACACATAAACGAATTTACAGCAGGAGCAGCACAAAGCAGCTCAGGGGGATGACCTCAGAACTTGGGAATGTGTGTGTGTGTGTGTGTGTGTGTGTGAGTAAAAGAGAGAGAGAAAGATCGAGAGAGAGAAAGATGGCGCTTTGCCACCAATGTGGACTCACTCCTTAACTTGGGGGGTGAATGATCACACACCCAAGCAAACGTGTGTAAATTATGTCTTGTTAGAGACCACAATCTCACTCAGAGACCCCGAACCAGCCAAAAGATGGGGTTTTGAGACAGAGCACACACACACTCACACACACACACACACACACACACACAGAAGTGACGACCAGGCGTGGATCTGGATTCAATCGGATGCTTCTATCAACAGGTAGCCCTTGTCCTAAATCTACGCCACTCTGTCGAGGGCCAATAGACGGGGGAAAGGTGGGGATATGTAAGTAATTTTAGGCTCCTAACCCAGCGGTAGCTATATAACCATCTCCATACCGCCTCATTAGACCCGTGCATAAAAGAGCCTGACAGGTCAGAGCAGTGAAATACTCAAACTAACGCAGACCCTAAGATTTTACAGCAGAAAGAAATGTTTTTATCACGGGAGGATCGTTGGTAAATCAAAGCAGAGGGTGCACTCTGGTGAATTTCTAATTCGCGGTTTTGAGATCAACACCACCTCACTCTTTAAAGTGGAATCTTTGATTATAAAGTTTTTATGATGGTTGTATTATTGTGCACTTTATTTAGTGGCAGATGAAATTATCGCCAGAGGTGTAGCGTTGATCTAGAGCAGGTCTTCAGGCTACTAGCAACAAGAAAAACCTGGCAGTGAATTTCCTATGATGGTTTTGAGTCCACTTGGAGTCAGGCTTGGAGGTGTGCCACTCCAATTGGTTATGTCCACAGGTGGGAACTAAGGCTATTTATTCTGACGTACACCTGAATCTGTTTGATACCTCTACACCTGACATGGTTGTGTGTGTTTTTCCTTTGTGTTATTAATTCAGGCAGCAGATGAAAGCATAGTTGATTTTGGACTCCAAACCCATCTCATGTTGATTATTGTGTGTCACTAATTGTTTCTCAAACAACATCAGATAGAAGTTCATCATGAGGACCATAGAGGGACCACCACCTGTAACCTTCTAAAATGAGCTGTTTTCAAAGGCGTTGAACTCCACTGATTCATTGCATTCAGAAATTGCCTCATTTAAGGAACCTGATAAAAGAAACAACAACTCTGCATTGAACAGCGACAACACTATTCATTCTGATCAATCTCACATCTTCATTTTAACTGCTGATGGATAGTTATTTGAATTTTGTGGTATGTTCAGACTTAGGTTTGGCACAGAAAAAAAACTTTCCAGTTCTCTGCATACTTTCTAGTTTGCCTCTTGTTTGCCATAGTTAATTTTGTTTACAAACTCTCCAAACGAGGAATTCACCTGTAATATCATGATCGTTGGCATCTTACAAATAACTTTGTTTCTTTCTGTGTGTTTCCTGTAGTTGGTTTTGGCGTTTGTTTTATTTAGTTTAGTTTATTTTCGGTAATTGGCTAGAAAATATGAGTTCTTGGTCAGATCGTTGATATTACTCTTTTTGACTCTGTCCTGTAAGTGTTCTGCGCGGTTAAATTATCGCTCAACCTCTCAAGAACTGATTATATGAGGCAGCACTTCAAACTGGTGTTGTAATCACGCATGATTCTAAAGTAGCAGATGCAAATGTAATATCCAGTCATGTCTAAGGTGGAAATACGAAGACACACTATGAGTGCTAACATTTTATACTCACAGGAAAAATGAAACCCAGTGCCAACGTGTGTTTCCTTAGAGATTCCAGAGTGAGTGTGTGTGTGTGTGTGTGTGTGTGTGTGTGTGTGTGTGTGCAGGTGTTATTCATGTCAAGCGTGGAGTCATGTGTTTCATCACCCAACTTTTCGTGACGTCATCCCATCATGTGGAAGAAAAATCAGGTCTTTGTTAGTGTAGAAGTCGATCTCCACTCATCTGTGTATATGTTTATCTGACCTGGTCTCATCTGTCTGTCTCTGTGCGATCAGCCTTCCACGCTTCTCTTCATCTATCATCTATCCATCTCTCTGCCTGCTACTCTGTCAGCGTGTTTCCCTGCCTGATTTGGCTGGCAGCTTTCCCCCCTATGAAGATCCCCAAGTAATGCTGGGTAATCTTTCGGTAAGTCAGGTGCTTTGAAGGCATAAATGGAGCATGTCGTGTGTGTGTGTGTGTGTGTGTGTGTGTGTGTGTGTGTGTGTGTGTGTGTGTGTGTGTGTGTGTATTTCTATAATGTCACCTGGATTTACGGTTATTATCGTTTGTGTTTGTGGATGGCTCTCAGTATAGATGTCATTTTTTAACAGTAACAGTGGTGGGCGTTGTGTGCGTGAATGCAGTGTGATTAAAATCTGACATGGATTTGATGTTTGCAAGCATGAGATAAAACTAGCAATGATTTTGATTATCACAAAAATGTGGTGGTATGGTGTCTGAAAACACCATCAATGTTTGATGTCTGCTCTTGCACCACTCTCTTCAATTCGGCAGACACAAAAGGAACAAAACTTATAAAATAAATGTAGTAATGTCAAGATGTGGTCATTTGACTTGGGCCCCTCATGCAGCTAAACACCTCTTCCCAAATCTTGAACAATGAACTATAACATGTACAGACTAATAGAAGCAATTGTGTGGCCAATGTACGGTTGATAGCTAGACACCAGCATACCGATACGGCACCTCCCGGTCTCATCCAATCCGCTACACCACCAGTCCCCTGCACTTACAATGTGAATTGTAGTTGGTTCCAATATTTTGTGAAGGATATGGTATCCCTCAATAGAGAGCAGAAACAGATGAATGTTGACTCGTTAAAATAATCATGTAGATGGCATCTGAAAATCAATCCGCAATTTGCAATCACGTAGCAAGGAACTGGGGTATGCATTATTGCTAAGGTAGGTTAAAGATAGTTAGGTTACATTTTAGCACGTACTGTATTATTGTTTTGAGCGTTCTAACCTTGGAGTTGTAAAGAAAAGACATTTTTAAAAGAAACTAAAGGGCACAAAGTGCTCCTAGGGTGCAAATGAAATGACAAAAGCATATGGAAACATATTGCATAGTGCATTCTCTTGTGGTGATGTGTGTCATTTATCTCTTTTATCTGCTTGTTATTGTGAGCAGTGGCATCGTTCATATAGAACTCATGTGCTTGTAACATGAAAATGCGACTGAATAAACTGTTGTCATATATAAAAGCTGTTTACAGATACCTTGTCTTTCAGCTCCAGTTCCTCCACCTTGTCTTGCCTCTCTCTCTCTCTCTCTCTCTCTCACACACACACACACACACACACACACACACACACCTCACTCCACTCCGCCTCCTTAATGTTTTCTGCCCTTGGTTGCCATGGTGTCTCGCTTGCGCCAGCTGTGCGGACAACACAATAACAGGGCGGTGTGTATTTCCTCTGATAGTGTGTGTGTGTATGCATGTTGTGTATATCAACATCTATTAAAAGATAAAGCTGTGTTGTCGATGGTGGTTCGGCCAGTATTGAGCTATGATCCTCACATGTTGTTGAATATTTTGCAGTGTGTCAGAGTCTGACAAATCTCTGCCTGTTATAGTTTTGAACAAGTGCCGCCTCCGTTCCTGCCGTTCAGAATTATTTTCACATCAAGCCAAACTGTTGAGAAAACATTGCAGAACACCGTGGGAAAATAATTGCGGAGATTTCTGTATTTTTATGCCGTGTGATGCATTCGCTGGCAGCAGGAATGACGAAAACAGCCTTCACTTGTTGCCATAGCACCACAGTAAAAGCGTCCCGATCATGATGGGAAACGGGGAGAGTGATGTGAGATCTACATGCTCACATGAGCTCAGATTTGGGATACAAAGTCACAGAAGTGTCTGGGGTTCTTAAATATTTCTTAAAAATATCAACCTCCAAATTTGAGTTATGAAGTCACAGACATGATGCCAGACATGTTTTGAGTGAAGAAAATACCAAAAATAGCTTTGAATTATTAAGTCAAGAGGAAAAACTTTGGTGCATTTGCTTGGTATAATACTATGTAACTCATGCTTATTTTCTCTCTCTACAAAACTCAAAAACAGGGAGGCGTTCCTCAATTTCCAACAATTTCCCTTAATGCAGAAGGTGGCAGGCGCTTAAAACACCAGCTCCACTTACTGCATCGTCAAGCGATCCACACTTTTGAAACAACAACAAAAAAACCCTTTTCTTTGTCTCTCTCTTTTTGTCACTGACACAGTTCTGCCTGACCTGGAGTTTCTGTCTTCACCCAGGTAAACTAAAGACAGCCGTTGAGGTCTCTCTCAGTGAAGTCTCAGAGACGCGCGCCTGGTGGAGGGTTTGGAATAAGCAATAATAAGAATAAAATGTCAAGCTGGTGATGTGGCGTGAGTGTGTTGGCTCCAGCCTCAGCTGGCAACTGAAGAATCAGCATCTCTCTCAGCACATTTAGCCAAACACTTTGTGTGCCTGTGTGTGTGTGGTGGTGCACAAGCTTTTGTGGATATGAATCTGCTATCATGGATGTCTGAGAGATGTGTAGTAAAATTCCAGGACTTCTGGAGACTCTTTTGTATGTAGTGTTTGGCTCTGAAATGGAGTTTAAGCTCACATATTAGACCTTCCTTTCCAAGTCAAAGATGTTGACCCATTAATGAGAATAGTATCCCGAACAACCAAGGTTACAAACTCCCACATCTTTATGTTTTTAGTTTATATACGGACTATTTCGGCCTGGGTGGCAACTTCCTGGGTCTCCATTGGTCCTTGGCAACTGCAAAGCCAAGAAATAGTCAGGCCATAGCCCTTTTAAAAAGGCAAATTATCATTTTTCAAACTTTGGCTTTGTTTTGTTTTTTTAAGAGATCTGTCTACCTTTGGACAGAGCCAGGCTAGCTGTTACCCCTATTTCCAATCTTTGTGCTAAGCTATGCTAACCGTACACACACACCATGCACACACACTGAGACCTGACAATAGGGGCCCAGTAACATGTTTTTGCCCCATGGCCCCCCTCAGCCATGATCTTGACTTGTAGGACCTTGGAGCAAAATGTGATGACAGTATGACAGATGACTTGACACACCACCAAGTATACCACAAACATAGTTTATCTTATGTCATGTTTGCTGTATTTTGGGCTGATATTGGACGAGAGACTCACCCATGCACACACAGGGTGATGGGTGAGTTCACGATCAACTCCGCCTGCCCATAAATTGGATTCGCTCCAGTGTTGCCTTAGCGCTGTTTAATCACATGTTTGTTTATGCAAATCGGTTTAAATTAAATCACAAAAGCGCCACATACGAAGACAATAGCCTGTGGAAAATATGGAACTGAGTGGCTGAGTGTAACATACAGGACATGGCTGGAACTGCCCTTATTGTTCTACTTTCTATGATAATCAAGCTCAATCTGGCAGTTTCACTTGCCTTTCATGCAAATTAACATGAATTTCAGATGTCGGTGTTTCCTAAGCTGGTACTGGACATATGTGTCTGTGCTTATGATGATACGCATTACAGGGTATTCAAATACAAGATCTGAGGTTTGTTGGGATGGGCGTATTTTCCTCAGCCCGACTCTCCTCTTCCTCCCTAGGAGTCATTATCTCTTTCCTACCCCCACCTTCTTTTCTTTCTTTTATTTTAAACTCATTTCTCGTCCTTCTGTGTAAAATCTTTCCTTTAGTGGTTGTGTTTTTGGGTACATTCCTGCGCCCTTTACCCCATTTCACCCATCTCTACTGACAATTGTTAGCTTTAATTTGCACAAGGGAAAGCATAAGTATATTTTCAGATTTAAGGGCTGATTTTTTAAAAGGAATACAAGTAAATCAGTTATTTTGGAAAACATATTATTTTACTCAGTACCTCCTATTTTTTATGAACTCAGCTAGACACCACGGAGCCCACACACCGATGAGCACGTGACATTGCTGACATCTTCATCTGTTGTTTATCAGTATATTTAGGATTCCCCAGATTTTCCAATAGTAATTTTTTACTAGTATGCACACACACTATACTGTATGCATGTACTCAGTACATGCACCATCTTGTGCATCCTGAGTTGCAACAACAACACTGGGTACAGTATGTTTGAATAGCTGTATACACAGTCTGTGAATGTGCTTACTGAGCAATCTCTACAGCTTTTAGTCACCTGGCCTGGCTCAGCCTTCCATCAAAGTCAAACCCAGCAGCTCAATTCCATATAGCTCTTAGTATAAATATTTAGTCTCCATTGCCTTTTTTTGACCCCCTTCTGGAATACTCTGTTCTATAAGCAATAAATAATAGGGTTGGAGACAAAGCTGTTGATTCATCTAGACCACAACAGAAGTTAAGCCACTCCAGCTGAACATTGGAAACAGCTCTTTGAAATAATCAGGCTTTCCAGAGATAAGTTTCACCACTTTGTTTCTTTTGGGGGTGCAGGGCGTTCTATATCTCTTATCATTGCTCACTTCCTCCATACTAAAACTGTTAAACATGATTATAGGAGGCGGCTCATGTGTGCTTCAGTGTAATATGAGGATTTTGTTATCTTTTAACATGATAAAATGTGCGAATTTATAAGCAGCTTTAAAGCTAAATGTGGGAAATCTTGCCAAGTGCATTAATGATAAGTCTGGCTGATTTATTAAGTGAATCTGCATAATCTATATGAAAAATAGTCTACTGCTTGAACTCCCCAAACCTTCTTTTCTACATCATAGATACAGTATGCTTTTAGGAGTTGTGGACAGTGGTAGACTCTTTACAGCTGATATCATTACGCTCTTAGTCTTATTCACATACTAACACTAGCAAATCAGCTAAAGCAAATAATACACTACATGGCTGGTTTTGATATTATTTATATAATGGGCGTGACAGCTGAAGTTATCTATGTTTACTTGACTGTCCGACAATCCGGGCAATATCAAAACAAATATGGTCAATAAACAAAAGCAACACGACACTGCAAGGACTAAGCTTTCAGCAATCAGATGAATACATTTAGAGCTCAGTGAGTATTTGAAAGCAACGCAGGACAGTGTGTGTTCTGACTAACAACGAAATGCAATAGCTGTGTTCATGATGGTAGGGGAGTGCTGTAGGCTCACTGTGTTTAGAAGTACAGAGAACAAGATCTTTAAGACTGAATAATACCAAAGAACTACGACTCCATCTTCAGGTGGAAAAAACTTATAGTATTTGGACATATTGGCACAAAGAGAGAGATAAGATCTGTCCGAACTGTGCACAGACAATAGCATAATAAGATCAATCCATCTTTAGTTCAGTCTTTCATGGCATTTGTTCCCGATAACAAAAATGTGGAATATTGACAGCCTCCATCAGCAAACTGACAAACCATCATCCATAAAAAAGAGCCTTACTCCTTTACACTATCGGGAGTTCTTCCCATTATTCATACAATGCTGGTATGCTCCACTTGTAAATTGTTCAACTGCTTCAACAATTTGTCCTAACAGAACTCTTGTCGAACTTGTCCGATTAGTTTAAACATTTACTTTATCTGTTTGGACTTGACCACTGAAACATCTAAATTTGGAAAAGCAGAATAAACTTTTGTGCACACACACACACACACACACACACCACACACTCCCTTTTGCGTCCATTACACAAGGGTTTTGTCTGTTCTGTATTTGAGGGTTTAATTTCCCAGACAGTATTGTCATGTTGTTTATGAGCTATGAAACAACTGGTTTGTGTGTGTATGCATGTGTGCATTTGGGTGGAGAAGCGTGCAGAACAGAGAAAGAAAGAAAAGGTAGAGGTGGGGTTGTAGATCATCCCAGCTCTTTCTCTGGAATACAGCTGGAATCAAGCAACTCCCCTATTTGACTCCGCCCTCCACCACCCTCATGTCATGCTACACACACACACACACGCTGTGTTTTGCTAGTTACTCCTTCTGTTGGGTCGGCTTTAACCATGAAATAAGTGGTTGCCTGTTGGTTCTCCTTCAGTATGTAATTCTGCGGTCCTTTGTTTTGCATATGTGTGTGTGTGTGTGTGTGTGTTGGAGGCAGGAGTACATTCTCATAAGAAGAGCATGCTTACAAGCTAATCATTGGGTTCCATTTTCTATGTTTTATGCAAAACCACGATGGCTCATTATGTAAATGTAAAGATATTTCTTTATATTTCTTTTTTAAATGAATACTGATAATAACATTTACAACATGCATATTTGGTGTAATGAGGTAACATTCACGGTAAATTCCATAGACTAATAGTAATGAGCCATTGATGACACAGAGATGTACTGAAGAGCTTGTAATTTGAGGATGAATCATGCTCTTTCTTTTCCTTTATTCCTTATACCAATGATAATGATGATATTCGATCCATATGATTCTCTCTAACTGTTTCATCTTGTATACCCTTAATATGTACTTAGAAATCAATTTTCCCAGCGCTGCTGCAATATTCTATCATTAAGTCTACCAATGCGTTTGCTATAAAGTTTGAAATTATAATATACTCAAAAAATATGTGCAAATTGAAAAAGTGAGTTTCGCTCTTTTGGTCCTTCTACCTGTTAGCATGAATATATTTTATGGGAATTCAATTTGAATCCTCAGTACCATTAATAAAAGGAGGAAAGCCATGATCTTTAGATGATTTAGGCTTTTTCAGTAAACCTGCTGGTTTGAGTTACCATCTGAGGACCTACAGAGGTCATGCATTTTGCACAGACATCACTGCTGAACCTGCTGCAGTTGACTAGAATCACCGATATTTCCTTCTAGTGCCTCCTCAATCACTTTGTGCATAATGTCCAGTTAATTATGAAGGATGTTTAAGGTAGATGGCGTTTTTCACTTTCAACATCTTTAGTGCTGTTTCAAATCATTATAATTTAAGTCGATGTTCCTTGTGTCAGATTTTTTTTTGCGTTGCGAGAACTTGCACTAAACTTCGTCAGGCTTTGAACATATAAACATCTCTTAATACTTTAGACCGAGAGGGATGCTGTTTGTTCTCATCCTACAATAGGGTCAGCCCATTTACATCACTGGGTTGTTTACCCTTGTTGCTGGGCAGAACTCCACAGTCAGAAAAAGGAGGTGTGCAGAGTTGTTGGGAGTCTAGACCATATTGTGTCATTTGTTTGGTGAGCAAAATAAATAAATATCATCCAAGTATCTATTGTCAGATGGAAAAACTCTGAAGCGTGCAACAGTATCAGCCTCAAAATCTAGCGCCACTCAGGCTCTAGAAACCACACTGGTACATTATACTAGCATCCAACTACACACCCATCGTAGATTCTAACAATCCTTCTAAGCACAAGCAATGGGCAAATCTAAACATCTATTTTCTGTTATTGATTTTAGCATGTAGAAAACTTTCAATAATGACTGTATCACTATCAACAGAAAGCAAATGGAAAGATTTAATAACCTTATTAAAAGCCATACGAACATGCAGGTAAACATTCAAAATACACTTCACATCTGCTTTACACAATTGGCTGCAGTAAATCATTTCAAACCTATTAAATCTCTCGGTAACACACATTTACTCACAAAAAAGCTGAGCTAATCAAATGGTGCGTGGTATGTCATTTTTGCTCCAAAATCTCCACTGCTCCCCATTCTCTGACCTCATCACCTGTCTTCTTTCATTGTTTCTATCACTTACTCCATCTTTGACTCTTCCTCCATGTCTCCCAGGTTCATATCTCTGCTCCTTTTCACGCTCTCCTCAAACCTGGCAACAGCGAACCTTGCCTCCTCTAGTCGGTCAAATTAGAGCCATTGCAGCTCTCTCAGCGCGAAACCAGACTGACACCTCACTGTTAATCTTAACGCCCAAACTGATGCGTCTCTGTAGTACCACTACAGTTACTCATAGATTTCTCCTCTTTAGATCAATCCACCTCCCGTCGTCTAATTTGGGGCTTTCACTTGATTCCTTAAGTGTGTATCCACGCTAATGTCCGTCCATCCATCCATGAGCTTTTTTTTTCCCATCCCTTATCTTTGTACAAAATGTCTGGCGTGAGACAAAAACTCTTGGGCAGTCAAAGATGAGATGACCCTAAAGAACAAACATCTATTTCATCTGAGTGCCTGAATAATGAGGCTGAAAGATGATGCACATTCGACAACAGAGATTTATAAATAGGCTGAGATAAAGCCAGAGTAGAGCGGGGATGGAAAGGTAAAAGATGGATGACTCTTCTTTAGAAAAGTGGTCCTTTCCTTTGGTTTGTCTTCCCAAGCCGAGGCTACTGAATGGTAACCTTCTTCTTGCCTGTTTGGTGCAAATAAAGGGTGCTGGGCAGCATCACTTCCTGCACTGGTGATTTTCAGGAAAGACCTAGTTGGCCTTAAGGTGTTTGAGAAAGGTAAAAGCCTGAGCTGGCATTAACCCTAAGTTGTCCTGCTGTGATCATCCATGTCGGTAGCAAAAGAGCTTTGTTACCCAAAATGTCATTTAAAAAATCACTTGATAAGCATGTTTAATCTCTTACTCGGTCAAACCAAAACTCAGACTCTCCCTCAGCTGACGTTCTGGCAGCTCTTTCTAAACTCTGGATCAAAAGTGATGGCATGGAGTTTGAATCTTGCGGGGACTACTGGATAAAGGCTGGCTGTTGGCTTTTTCACAAATACACACACACACTGAATGTTCTGGGAAGGTACTCTGCAGGAGAGAATATGATCTCTGCTTGGAAGTGACGCTGTTCCCTACGAAAGCAGTACAAACACACATTGTTATGTTGGAGTGTATGTGTGTGTGGAGGGGGGCATATGTGTGTGTGTGGATATGTGGGTGTTGGTGACAGTACAAACAACTCCACTCCTCTGGATATCTCTTATGAGAATACCTCGCAAGTGTGTAATAATAACACTACAGGCCTGCATTTACCAGAAGGTTTTATTGGTTAAATGTCTTTAACGGTAAGGAGGGACACTATTTATGGGACAAGCTCAGTAATTCAATTGTATAACACAGACCTAGTCAGGTTTATATGTAAATATCTGTGGTCTAACATATTGTCAGCCTGTAAGAGACGCTTATGAAGTCGAGACATTTCAGGAGCTGGGTTCAAATTGTTTGGTTTGTCTCCCCGTCCAATGCATTTTAAACAGTTTTATTTGGCCCCCAGTGCTGTGAAATATGCTCTGACTGCAGCTGGTATCAGCTATTGTAATGTTTTTGTAAGATACTTATGACACAGAGAGGCTGAGGAGACAGATGCGCGCAGCTGCGACTGTCCACAATGCAGCCCACCCACATTTTTACTGAGATTCATCATTCGTGTCAGTGTGAGTGTGAGTTTAAGTGCGCTTGTGTGTCTAGACACTGCTGAACGTCCCCCATGTCCATCCTGTAATATTTATTTAAAGCTGACTGGCGCCCTCTGTTGGCTGAAACAACTCTTTACATTTGCTTTAAATCTGCAGTTTGACAAAAACTTTACCTGCATTTCCCTTAAATGTCCACTAGGTGACATAAAAACACCATTATCACCAAAAACTGCAGCTGCAGGTGTCCAATAATATAGATTTATAACTGGCTTATATCTCACTTTGCCTCAAAGCTTGCCTCAGAAACTATATGGCTTGTCACTTTGATAATTATGTTGTTGTATAAAGGATGAGGTTAGAAAATGTGTTCTCTCTTATACCTTCTGGATCTTAATTTGAGAGACAAAAAAGTATATGTTACACTAAAAATAAATAATACATAAATAAAATACAAAAAAGACACATTTATTTGAAATTATGTGGATTTGAAAAAATAGTACACATTTACACATTTTGAGAATCAAACTGAGGTTGTAAATAGAAATCTGGAGCCCATCTAGACTGTGGTTAATGTTGGGAAGCTTAACATGTGATGCAAAGATGTCACATTCAAAGACTAGTAAGTCATGTAAGGCATTTTAATCAGTTTGTGGTTCTGCCTGAAATTGTTAGTGAAAGTTTATATCAACTGACATTTCTACTGCTGTCACTGCATGCCCACATAAGCTAACACACTTTTCTTCACTTTAGTCTACTGTTTGTAAAGTTAATTACAAGTGAGGAAGTAAAATGAGGCCACGTTTTGCTGTTATAATTAGTTGGAAGATATAGAAAAGAGATTGTCTAAATAAAAATGTCCACTAGATGGCATTACCACATTCTGATCCTCATTCTCATAATAATGCCTTTCTGATAAGCTAATGTGACAGATTTGTGAACGTGAGTTTCCTCACAGCGTTACTGCAAAGTATGCACTATGAAGTTACGCTGGCTTTGAATCAATCACATCACGGACGGGAGGGTATACGAGCTGCACGATCCTCGACACGATCACACCTGCAAGCAATACGCCTCTCCCTGCTTCACTTCTGGAACGTGAGTGTGTGTCGACCCATTCCTCCGCTGAGCTATTTTTCTATTTATAGCCCCAGAGCTCCGGCTGTGTCTAAAATGCCTGCTGTCTCATTCTGTTTTGCTTCCTTACTGTCTGACAGATTTGGTAGGGGAGGGGTGGTGGTGAGAGGTCCTCCAGTTTAAATCACTTTGCTTTTCAGGGCCTGGAGTCGTATTTATATGTATCCCTGGATGACGAGGATGGATTTGCTTTCAGTAAAGCTAGAGAGATTGTTGTGATTGATGGACAGTCACAAAAGAGAGACAAAAGAGTTTGGCATTTGTCTGATTCTATGTCTAACAGATGTTTAAATTGCAGTAAATTCATTAGTAAGTATAGAGTATCTGTAGAAGTGTCACTTGAGTATCTACCTTAACACGGCTTCACTTCTAATCCTTACCACCCTACTGACCTTTTGACCCTTAAAAAAACTGCAGCTAACTCCTCTGTCTCTTTAACCAGCTTGCAGCAACATGGATGTTTCTCCTCTGCATTTCCAGGCTGCACAAAAACAGAACAAGCCAGTGTTTATGTTGCGCTTCGCTACACAGCTGAGTTACAACTCAAATCTGTTATGGATACACTCCCAAAGATGAGGCCAACTGAATTCAGTCAGTGTTGGCCAATTGTTTGAGCCCAAGTTTACTCCCAGCAGATAATGGTGACTCCTGCTAAGAGGAGCGAGGAGAGAGCAGGGGAGATAAGACATGGGGAAGGAGATGGCTCACTCTGAAGTGTGCGTGTGTGTGTGAGAGACATTCTGGAAAACCAAAGGAGATAGTCACACTTAGTTCAATGCAAAAGTCTTGTCCAATTGTGTCTCTGCCCTTCTCCCCTCTCTTAAAGAAAATTATTTTTAGAGCTGCAATCACAGGTTCTGTGTTAGTGCACGTATGCATCTGCTGTCTGTGTCCGCTCTGTCATATCAACAGAGCATATTGATAGTCGGTTAATTACTTAGGACATTTTCCAAGTACAAATAAAGCGCACTTGGTGGTTGCTGCTTCTCAAATTGGAGGATTAGCAGCTTTTCTTTGTCTTACGTTACAGTAAACTGATTATCTTTGGGTTTTGAAAACAATCTGAACTGAAAATGGCACTTTGGGCTCCAAAAACTTCTAATGAGCTTGTTTTTCCTCCACTCTTTTCTTACTTTATGTTGATTCATCATCAGTCAAGGTAATAATTGGCAGATTATTTGATAATATTAATTAAATGTAGCCCTAATCAGCTTCTTAAAATTCTTACTGGTAGCCTATGAGAGAAAATGAGAAGCAAAACTACATAATCATAAGGCTCTTTCCTCTAAAGGTGCTCTGCAAATTTCATGGAAATGACATGTAATGGACATTGTCCTGAGGGCAGCAACAAGGGGAGTCAAAAGGAGAAGCGATTCACAGGCCTAGTCAGTCTTAAAATGTTTAAAATTATGTATAAATAGATTCTGGTGGTTTTGGCCTGATGGTAAAGCTAGATTAAAGGTTAGGAGGTCATCTGAAACATTCAGATTCACCCTCTGGGAACCAGGAATAACCACGCATTAACTCGTGGCAATCTGACTACTACTTTTTGAGACAATAAAGTGAGGTCAGGGAGGAAAAGAAGTGGAAACTACAGAAACAATGGTCCATAAAAGGAGAGTTTTACGCAGCAGCTTGAAAGATGACACTCATTTAGCTGCCCTCAGCTCCTCAGGCAGATCAGTTCAAAGGAGCCTTCGCGTCCGAGAACAAATTGCCGCATGCTTTCAGTGTACTCTTTGGAAGGGCAAAGCCGGACCTGTCCAACAAACTCAGGCTTTGATCCCAGATTGATTCTTGTTTCCTATAAGGTAAACTCGGGCTCGTGTGATTTCATGTTTTTGCTTCAGTTGCCACATTTAGAATAAGACCGGACAGGAGTGAGGTTCTGTGGGGAAAAAAGTAAACTAGGCAGAAAAGGGATGGGTGGGTGAAGAGGAGAGGAGAGGAAGTCGGGGGGTCACTCTGTCAGTAGCCACCCCTCTTTCAGTAGGAGCCCCGGGGCCTCGGCATGCAGCGCTGACCTGGAATTCCAAATAAATAATTCCCTAAACCTCCCCGCTGAAAGAGACTGGAGTAACACACACATGCACACACACAAAGGAAGGGAGTGCACCAAGAGAAAACGTACAATTTCTCCCAAAACCATGGCTTATTTAAACAGGTTTTCCAAGTATTTGAAGGTATATTTGATCAGCAGACGCTTGATAAGTGAGGTGAGGTAAAATCACACACATGCATGCACAAAAGCGCACACACTCACAGGTATTAATTCTCAAAGCTTAGCTCTCAGAGTAGCCTAAATCCTGCATGTGTGAGCAGGAACATTCGGTTAATCCTCACTAAATACAGCATGAAACAGTTTTACTCAGTAATAAATAGGCATGCAAAGGGAGGCATGACACTGAGGTCAAATGCTTGGGAGTATATACAAGTAATTAATATACACAAACCAGAGAGAGAAAGAGATAGAGAAAGAGAAAATAAAGATCTAGGATCTAATACATCTGTGAGGGCTGTAAGCAAGATGTCCTAAGCTGAACTCAGATGTACCAATTTCACAAACCAACATTCAGATAAAAACCGTAGCTTGATAAAATCAAAAACAAAATTGGATTTTATTCCTTTGGGCTCATATTTTAGTGAAGGGACAGGATATGAACATGCAGTATCCTCTTGATGTTCCTTATGAAGATTGGTGCACGCATGTACACACACCAGCTGAAACAAGAGCACTCAACCTATTGTATATCCCTAACCCTAAGCAAAACATCAAGGTAGATGATTATGATTTATTAAAACTTAGGTAGATGGCCAGAGCAACTAACATATCAGTAGATTGTACTCACCAAAGTGAGTGCTGAACTCTGGGAACAGGGTGACATCGTCAGACGGGCCAAGGAACACAAGTACCCAAAAGATCACACCGGTTGTAAACAAGCCGGGGCAAAAAAGAGGGCAAAAAAATCAACCCAGTCTCATGGCAGTTCCTGAAATAGTCCCGAAATTGAATCTATTGATTTCATTCATTTACATTCATTAATGGCAACATAGTCGCTAAGATGTGGTTGGGGTAGATGGTGGGCATTAAAGCAGAAGGACTGTGGTTTTGGTTACATTTTAATCAACTTGTTGTGTCTGAAGTCACTGTGAACTTTTGCTATATTAAATCAGACCACAGTCTTTGACTAATCTTAACAAGGTGCCTAATTATAACCCTCAGTAAGTACATATACGAATCAAAACTTTGAATTTTTTCACGAACTTTTGTAACACTGGGTTGAAATGAAAATACATTCATTTGAAAGTCGTGTGTGCAATTCGTGACTATTTCACGAACTGCCATGAGACCGGTTTGAAAATTTAATGGATGAACGTGGTCCAATGCAATGCATTATCAAATAGTAAGGTACTACTTTGGTCAATCAAATTCTACTCCCAATTTTTTAAAATGTATCTGCTTACAAAATACATCCAAAGAAATTCAAAACCAAAGTTTAAAAAAACCCTTGCGATAATTCTGGGATAACTAAATATACTCAACCACTATTTTTTCATTGTCTATATAAATGTTAGTTTTTCAACATTAGACAAAGAGCAGGTGTGTTATGAGATGATGTGAAATGTTTTCACCCAGTGTGAGTATCACATCACCAGAGTTTACACTGATTGAGACGAATGCAAAGATGGGTTGTAAGTTGTAAACCTAACACACCATGGCATATGTGAGAGGATCTTATCCATGCTTTCCCTCTGGCCCATGACAAACCACATTAGAGAGATCGTTAGTGGACGTAGGGGTCACTGTAATATGCACACACACACAAATACACAAGGGGATGGACATATTTGCCTTCAAGACTCTAAAAGTGCACAATTAGATCATCCACCCACTGCCTTCGGATTCTCTCCCACACACACCAAAACACATTCAAGTGCACAAAAAGTAACTCAACACTGCTGCTTTCTCACTGGAGGAGCGGTTTAATCTGGAACAGACAGAGAGAGATTCTGGCTGCGGAAATTAATGTTTACTTTTCAGCCGTCTCTATTTCAAGCTGCTCTCTTTTTCCTTCATTGTTGAGAAAACATCCCAAAGGAGATGTGAGATTGCTAAAGCAAAACACTCCCAAACAAAGCCCGCTGTTTCATATGGTTCTTTTCAAGAGAATATCATGCAAACTTGTCAGAAATTTGCCCTGTGAGGTATCATGTTTCTGCGCACAAATGAGAGGTGGCTTTGAATAATTTTTTCACACACATTACACAGTGTGTTGAGGTCTCTCTCAGACACTAGTAACATCTGGAATCAAATTTTGATGTCATATCCTTTTGGCCTCTTTACTGCATTTCATACAGTGTGCTCTGCTGTGTTAGTTTGTCTGATCACTTTAAGGCACAAAGGGATATTGCTTTACAGCACAAGACAAGGGCTTGAGTGAAGTACACTAGAAGCAGAAGCACACCAAAGATGCCAGCACTGCATATGAAAATCACAAAGTTTTTCAATTAGGCGTTGATGGACATTCTCCACAGGCACATAACACAAAGATAGAGCTGCTCACAGCTCAGAAAAATCAAAGCAAATTGTAAATGATATAGCTCTTGTGACATATCTGAAAAATGAAATGTTTTGTATATATAGTATATGTATATATGTGAAGCATGACTTTTAAAGTTACTGTTTAAACAATGTAGTTGTCACACATTTTATATAATTTTGTACAAAGTGGTAAAGTAAAAAAAATAGTGCACTGTCAACAGTGACCAATTAGTCTATTCTATATATTGTATATAGTGAAAGAGGACTGGCTAGCTTATGCACAGAGCTACAGTAACCATGCATGGCTGTTAGGGTTGGGGTTAGAAGTATGACTGGTCAGCTTTGGCTGCAGCCACTGATGTTGTCTTCTACAAGTTTCTGATGCTAGTAGAGATTGTTGACAGTGAAGGGAGCATTAAAGCTACAGAATGTAACTTCACAGTTCATTTTTAGTTGAAACATGCTGTCTTAATGTGAGGAGGTGAGAGGTCAAAGGCTTCCGTGACCCAGGCTCCCTGTGCAGAGATATTCCTTTCAGAGAAGGTCAAAGTCGGTATACGTACAAGCTTCTGGTCTGCTGCTCCTCCCACACCGAGGCTTCGAGCTAGTATTAGCTGGCGTCACTATGACTGATTCATAGGCTGGAAAGCTCCCGATTCCTGCATTAGCTGATACAGCGAACACAAGGATGTACGATAGGTCAAGGGCTGCGGTGGAGCGTACGGAGGGGGGGTGGAGGGGGAGGAGCGGAGTGGTGGCACCAGCTTGATTTCCAGAACTTGCATACTGTAGCTGTAAGCAGTCCTGTACCGTACTGTTAAAACTGTATATATCGCCAGTGAGATTGCTGCGTACCCATCACTGCAACCTATGCATCAAGCACTGTATAAATCCAGCTTAGCATGGGATAGACTCTTCCAACTGTCTCAACAGGTATTTTGCTGAGTAAGAGCAATCATATCAAGCAATTACAATTACTCAGACAATAAAAAGCAATATATTTTTATCGTTCCAGTGTATACTCATATGGAGAGCAATCTACTAATATTAACCAGAAAATATCATTTAACTACAGCAATATATAATGAAAGCCTCCATAGGAAGCAGACAGCATTCTGGTCTGTCAGTAGGTTGTACATGTTAACAACCAGGCTCATTAAACTTAATAAGTACCATAATCAAACTATAGCTCCTTGCAGACCCACATACATAAATCCAGAGCTTCTCCCAGGAGGGGACCTGTACGAGAACATGTTGCTGAGGTCATCCGTGCCATAAGCAGGAATGTTTAGCAACAAGAAACAGCAGGTTCAGAGGTGTTTTTTAAGCGGCGTCTTAGTTCACTCTGCTAAAACTGTTGAACACACGCAAAAAGAAATTCCACACTATATAATAAAAGCTGACTCAGAAGGCCTTTAAGTGAGGATGCCATGAGATCAGACTACGACTTTAAGACAACTGTGAACAGATCCAAGTCAGAAACTTCTTCCATAAGCCAAGAAAATCAACCTGTGTTCCATCACAGTTTCGGTGTTTTGACGGAGGCTCTTGCAACAGCGTGATGACATCCTATATTTGACTCCTTGATCTGCATTATAATCCACTAGGTCTGCACTCTTGCTACAGCGTTACTAGTTGGCTAAAAGACTGAACTGCCCGAGGTAGTGTGTGAATTTGTTTTTAGTGTGTATTTTGGTGCGAGCATTCCACAAATGTTCAAACCATCGGGTCTTGTTCCTCCAGCGCAGCCTCCTCACTTAGGGAGGAAATCAGGGAGGAAAGGCAAAATGGATAGCAGTCGGGTTCACAAGTTCAAGCCTCTCAGTTCCCTAGAGCATGTCCAAGAGAAAATATAATGACACAGAGTATCAAATACACAGTATCAGCTGCTAATAAAGTCATTTATATATCTCGCCTGCATTGCTTTTAATGTTGTGTATTTAGTTTTGATTTTCATTGGAGTTGTTGAACCTGTCAGATGATTAAACTTGATGAGCAACAGATCATAAAAGCCTGAGAGAGAGCATGTTTTCTTAAGTACAGCAATGGCAAGAGCAAGTGTTAGTATGAACTATATGTGTATATGCGGCTCATTTTATTCCAATGACAGGAATATGAATTATGTAGACTTCTGTTTCTGTGGTGGTTGCCTCCTGTGATTAAAGAAAATAGATCAAATAACGACGATGATTGATAGTTGCAGCCTTCAAAATAAAGTTACAAAGCAAACAGTGACGAGAACATTAGAAAAATTTTGAATTAGTTTCGAGCAGGGAGTTAAAGGAATGTTGACGTTTTTTTGATCATCAAACACTTAGTTTCTGCCAGAAAATATGATTTTGAAATATGGGGAGCATAGAGATGGAGACTTTTTTCACCATAAAATGATAAATTGTAACTGATTTGAATCTGAGCTTAGTGCTGCCGATGTCCTCCATGAAACTTCAGAATCAACAGCAGGTGGATATGGATAGCTTGATGTCATTGGGCAGGCTCAGGGTGCTGACAGCAAAGGCATGCTTGCCTTTTAGTCTTCCACTTGGGCCTTAGATTTGCCAGAAAGGTCCTGCAAGAGAATCTGGCGGTGCAGTCCAAATGTAACAAAATCTAAAAATCCTTTTTGAACAGTTAAGCAGTGAAAAGATGCTAAATCTGTCCTCCTATTTTGATTAGGGGCTTCAACTGCATCATTTCTTTCCAACGCTCATGCCACGTGTTACTGTTGCTGGAAACACTTCAATGTGGACCACTTTTGGTAAAAGAAAAAAAAAAGTTGGCTCGTTGACAGAAAGCACTGACCTGAGTCAATGCCCCTGCTTGGATGGTTCACATCATAAACAATGGCAAACATGTGGATCAGATCAAATACTGCAGAAAGCATGGAGGCTGAATCAGAATGCATGACTTCTGATAAATGAAACATCACATCAGCAGCTGTGTTGTTTTTACAAGATGAATAAGCTTGCAACACAAATGTTTTGTTAATTAGATATTTCACATACCATGCGGGGGATTCTATCAAAATATATCACAGTAATTTTACACAGGACATTCTACCCAGCAGCCAACTAACTGTCTTAAATGGATTTGAGCAGCTAATTATGGTTGTGTTTAATTATTAACACTGGAGAATTTTGTAAATGTTACCTTTAAAGGAAACATTTTCACTCTTTCTCCACCAAATGTCTTTTACTGAAAGAGCAGGTGAATTTAGTTCAGCATCTTTGAACAGACGACTGTTAACTGAACCATCTCTCTCAGTACTGTGTAAGTGAGGTGGCCATTGCATCCTCGCACATCGTGGGAAGTGATTCTTTCTGTACATTCAACAAGATAGCACACAGTTCACAATGACAGCGCTAACATGCTGATAGCTAGTGTAATGTCTGTTGTAATGTTAGTTTAGTGCATCAGCACGGTAACATTAGATTCATCCTCTGGGGCCCTTGAATGTCTGTTCAAAATTTCATAGCAATCGGTCAAATAGTTGTTGAGATTCAGTCTGAACTGAGGTTGGTGGATCAACTGACTGGCCAACATTACTCTATAGAGTTATGGTGTTTGCGTGACTGAGAATGACATATTTATTGATCCCGACAAGCACTGTTAACACTTTATCAAAGTGTGTTTCTTTACTTCCTCTCCCAGCTCTGAGCATGCTGACGTAGTTCAGTAATGATGCATAAACATAAATTAACATGAGGGCATTTAGAGAATTTTAAGAATGGTAACAACTACATGCAAGCAGCTGTGTAGTCTAAATGTTAGAAGATCAAGTGATGACCCTTCAGTAAACACTGTGTTTTATGTGGTTTTTCCCGTCTTCACATCCTTTTGCAGTGATTCAAAAAGTTTTATTGCATCTCAGAAAACAACCAAACAAGACAGCGTCCATATTTCCAACTCCTAGAGGTAGGATATTCTAGATTTTAAACCTTCCAGCTGTCATGACCATACATTACGTTCTATATTATCAATAGGAAACTGGGATTTGCTTTGTGCAAACACACAATAGTACTAATCTGTCTTCATAGGTGTCACTAAAATAATCAAAACAGACAAAAGTTCGGGATCAACTGTTACACACTAATAGCACCTCTTTAGCCTTTACAGCTAGCATTACCTTTTATTGACTTACTAGATTAGATTACTCATGAGGCTGAGGAAAGCAGACCTGCAGATTTTTTCTTTCCCCCCACTTTTCCATTAAGTCTACTAAGTGTTAGTCTGTGGGTCTAACATTTTGATTGTGGTTGTAAATGCATGCAGATTACAGTGTCAGAGGACAAAACGCAGACCTCAAAGAACCACTGCTAAATTACTTCAAATCATGTGTTATCAATCATTTAGTAGCAATAGCTGCAGCTTATTATTTTAACTGTGGGGATCTCATTTTGGAATGATTTTCTTCACTTAGTCTCTTTTCTAAAGTATTAGGGGTTAGTGGGTCTAAAAATAGACTGTACAATGTCAACATTCTGGCGCCCCATAAACAAGCAGGATTAAATTAGCCGACCACTGTTTCCTCTCTGAGCCTTTGTGCATGTGTGTGTATACATCTGAGTGAGGTATGAAACACTGTGTAGGTTCAGCGTATGTTTCACAAGCTAAAGTTATAAATTCCAGTGTGTCAGCGTTCCTGTAAAAACCTACACTGTTTTTAAACCTGTGCTATTTTGCAAGGCCGTGTTGATACGATACCCGACTTTAGAGCTAATCACTTCGCAAGAAGGACCGCTTCCAGTCACTGACCCGTCCTACTGTAATAACACAGAGGGTACTTTCTGATGACTTCTTCTGCGTCATTGTTCTTTCAACATCAACAAACCTGGCCGTGGAAAAAAGACTATTAAGCAATCACGGGCAATATAACTGTCATGTGTTGCTTTTTGTGTAAACCGTTACATCTCCACTTTGTCTCCGCTTCTCCCCTCCGCTCTGTCTCTCTCGGCCTCCCTGTCTGTCTCCCTCCTTAAAAAGGCATAAACTAATCTGCAAAGGTTGCCCTTCGAGCACACACACAAACATACATGGACACACAGTTTAATCACTCACTGCTCCATAATGTGAAACAATTGTGGGTTTTGGGACGTTTTGGTGATGAAGTACCCTGATTTTTCAGGTATTTAAATCATGGGGTAAGCCAAAAAAGACAATCCCATGGTTATTTAAAGGGGCACACCGCTGATTTTACACATCAATCTAATGTGTCTGTCATTCAGGGCTCGGCTCGGCTTGTGAAAACACTTCTTCTGTGGCTCTGGAAGTACTTGGGAAAGTAAAACTGGACATGTCACAGTGAAGTCATCAGGGTTGTCTCAGCTTGGGCTTTTTACAGAGTGTGGAATATGGCTGTTTACCAGTCAGGAAGGGTGTAGTGAACACTATTGCATTATGGGAAATGTAGGAGCTAGAGTTTTTTAGGAGTTTGACCCATACTAAGTCCCCCAACTGAAATACCCCTTTTGGTATTGAATTTACCTACATTACATTTACTTCATTTGTCATTTCACCACCTTTGTTTTTTGGTCAGAGTTATATCATCATCATGTGGCAATGGAGCTGCAAAAGAGGACCATTTTAACAGCTAGATCATGAGAAGAACCATTATGCAGACAGGGACAGGGCCTGTGCACAAGGCTTTGGAGCAGAGTGTAAGGAGTGTGTGCCTACATGTTTCCCTACTTGTAAATTACTTGTTTGGGTGCATTGTTAAGTATCCAAATGTCAATATCAATGTCAATTGTCAACTGCAATCTCAGCATGTAAAAACACACTCCCATAGTCGGCAAATTGTAAACCTTAAGAGGAAACAGAAGCTGGAGATGCAGGCTACAGACAATCAAATAGAGGTGTAATTGAACTGAGCAAACACTTGTTCCCTTGCTGTCGCCCTAACTTGGACAAAAGGCCTGTGCTGAACAGACACTTCTTGTTTTCTTTTTCGTCTCAGCCGACAGACAGGGTGCACTTCCTACTAAAACCTGTGCCAGATTGTGGATTACATCCATATCTGACACCTCCTGTCAGTAACTGCAAGAGAAAATGGTCTTTTTCTTAAGTAACTCAACTAAATATGCAGTTGCCACAAATGGAAGCATATGGAAGATGAAGGTTTAGTTGCACTTTTTTCACATTTTATTTGGACCAAAAAAGTGCATTGCAACTACACCAATCTCACCTCCGCCACATTCAGTACATGCCCAGTGTAAGGCCATTGTTTACACATCATTTTACTTCACACCCAGCTGTGTGTGAAACATCCCAGCAGACCTGCAACACTTCTTGGCTCTGTATTTTTACAAACACTCTGAGGTGCAATAACTTCATGGTCCAGATTGTACTAATGACTCCAAACTGATGGCCTCATGTTATCCTCACTGGGCCGTGGCGAGGGGGGGGGGGGGGGCTAAAAACACCATGGAAAATAGAGCTACAGTTGTGGGAAACTCGAGTGAGAGCTTCTTGACATCTTGGAGAGGAAGAGAGGGAGGAAAAGAGTGTGTGGATGCGTGCCTGTGTACGTGTGTGTGTGTGTGAGAAAGTTAGAAAGAAAGAAAGAGAGGCACGCTGCAAGAGACAGAGAGAGTGAAGCTGGAGCTGTTCTTTGTAATAGGAAATGATGGGAGAGCTGTTTGAGGGCCGCGTGGTTTTGACCCTGTGACCGCTCCCAGTCGTGAGAACCGAATCCCGGGCCATGTGTCCTTAAGACCCCTCACATCAGCACACACACACACACGCTCCTCTGCTGCTGCTGCTGCTGCTGCTGCACATACACCCACACACTCACGGCTAGACAAGCAAAATACATATCAACTAAGGAAGGGAAAGAGAGAGTAAGTCCACAAAAGAAGCCGGAAAATCATCATACCTTTCCACCACTGCATGTGGACTTGTGCCAACTATGCAGCCTATAAACCCCCCTTGCTAAAACATAAGTCACCCAAGTATGTTTTGGTAAGGCTTTAATACGCTACCTTCACCTTATTCGCACTCAATTTAAAGCCTATATGAAGACAAAAGCTGAACCGGTTACAGTAGGAGAAAAATAAAGGATTATGAGGGGAAAATTATCTGTGCACTTCACTGCACCTTTTGTTAGAATTATTTAATCCTTAAAAGCTCCATAAGAGCTTCTTTAGCTTTCCCAGAAGCACCTCTGTGTAAGGTGTGACTCTCACAAGGACTGAAAACACACACAGCAATGACCAACCACAAAAAAAAAAAAAAAAAAAATCCAGGTGGAATAAGTGACCTACCTCCTCCTTCCCTATATAATTACCCATGTGCCCTTGGGCAAGACAACTGCTCTAGTTGTAGGCTGTGGTGTACTGGTTTAATACTGGATGGCTTCCAGGTGCAGATGTCAGACTCAGGTCAACAACTCCCCTCTTCGAAAACCCATAAATCTTCAAGTTGGGCTCCAACATCTTCCACTCAAGTCATGATGTCTTGAGTCTGTTAATGCACAGTTCTTTTTTCTTTTTCTTTTTTTTTAAGCATGCACAGACTAAGTTTCTGGGTCCAAGAAGCAAAGATGTGCAATTTGGAGAGTCTGGCTTTCCTGAAAGAGATTTTCAGCAGATGTGTCCTCTAGCAGAAATAAACAGTGTGTGAAGTCTGCTGATTGCTTTTTCTAATTATTCCAGGAGCTGTCATATGGACTTTATGGTATCAGGTTAAAATCAAGAGAATTGAAGAGCACTTAAATTCTGTTAAGCCACTTTTCTGTACTGTACAGCTTAGTTTAGTGAGGATGTACAGAGAGGAACTTAGAGAGGAAATAAAGGGGAAAAAGCAGAGTTTGTGCAGATTGTTGACTTCCTTGTGATGGCCATTTATAAATCATTCCACTGACCACAAACTGGACTCTTTACTGTAAAGGTATGACTCAGTTACACAAATGAAAAAAACGTATTTTACTGTGATGGAAACTTTACCTCTGATTTCCACACAACGTAAGCGTGAGAGCTGGACGGCTGCACTTTCCTCTGGAGCCACCTCCGCGGGGAGAAGAGCGTGCCGGTGCTCCCGGACGGCGCGGCACCGGGTCCCCTCACCAGAAACGGTAAATCCCCGGCGGTATTCCTTTTGGCACGCTTCACCACGTCGTAGTCGAAGTGGAAGTTGGAGGATGGAGAAACATCCAGAGGTATAGAGGGGGAAGATAAGGACGGGGTTATGGGCTCTTTAAGCGTCGGGATCTTGGTGCGTAAAGACGGTTTCGCAGCCGAGCTCTCCGGAGACGCACCTGCGTCCGCAGCCGCCGCCGCCGCTGCCGCTCCAGAAGATGGTGCCCCACTTGCTCCTTCAGTACCGGTGCCACAGTGTCTTATAATTGCAGGGTCCAGGCTGCGGGTCTGGCGGAGCCTCCGTTTGGTCATGGCTTTGGACGCAGGAGAAGAGCAGGAGAAGACGCTGTTGAGAAGTCCTTGAGCGGCAGACATGTCTCCTTATTTCGGATCTCACATCAGCGCTGCTCTCTCTAAAACCTCCCAACTACAAAAGAGGACTTCGGTGTTGCCCCATCAAAAGGAAGCTCCAAGTATAAGCTGGTGGAGAGCTGGAATGCAACGCATTTGGCTGCAGATGCTGCGCAGTGTGGAGAAGGAGCGAGTCAAATCTTCTTTCCCTCCACTGCGTTCTTCTGCACGCTGGGCATTGCCAAACTGGAGTGGAGTGAGGAGACGGTGTGAGAGTGTGTGTGTCTGTGTGTGTGTGTGTGCATGAGTGCGGGGGGGGTGGGGGTGGGGGGGGGGTCACAACACTTGGGGTGAATGCTTGCATACTGTAATTTATGCTTAAAAACCAATTTAACTTCAGAATATCACATTATTAAGAAGATGCAGATGTTCTTTTTAAACTCTCCAAGTGAATTTGCATTAAGGTTAAACTTTTCCCTCACTGATAAAGTGTAAATTACACCCAGATTATGACTAATCTCATCCACCAAAGTCCATTCAGAAAAGCATCACTTTTATTCACTTTCTCCTGAAACAATTCAGCACCACTTTGACGCTGCTAACTTTAACTTTCTGCTGTCTTTGCAGTTAAAAATGTGGGGAGAGATGAGCTTCTATAATTAAGAAGCTCATTTTCATGAGGGTAATTAGGTGAATAGACTGCCACAATAATCAGACAGGCAGAAGGTCATACATACAGACAGACATGATTTAGCCAGGGATGAAAATAGGCGTATTAATCCATGTCTCACATTAATCCACCTCGCTGTCTGGGTATAATAGGCCTATCAGTGAAGCCTGCTGTGTGCTATTATTAGCTATACAATAAGTGAGCCATAGGATTAATAGCCAATGGCTTTCTTTATACACCTGTGTATGAGGCTGTATGGCAGACATTTGTTGACACAGATGCTTGTGGGAGAGCTCAGTCATTTCAGCCCATTAAGACGGCTGTGTGCATTTATTTACAGGAGAGTGTGTGTGTGTGTGAGAGAGAGAGAGAGAGAGAGAAAGCGAGGGAGCGGGAGTATGTGTGGCCCAGTGTGTGAAAGTATGGGAAAAATGAAAAGAGACAGCAGGAGTCTGGAGAGGAGGGTGCCGGGTCGGCAGATAAAGGAGCTTATGAAGCTGCGCCGCATGACACACTCGCACACATACACACAACACAGCATGACATGACACTGATAACAGCTGAGATAGATTCGACCCTTCTAAAAACAATCCGCGGGGGGAAAGAATGAGACGCAGACTGAGTGAAAACACAGAAGCAGGAATTATAGAATGAAAACATGGTGTTTTGCATTAGTTTATAGGAAAAAAGTAATGGAAAGAGGCCAGCACTTGGGGCACTATTGCCCTGAACTGTGCCCATACTGCTCCTAAAAGCCAAAAATAACAGTAATGTGGATGAAAAGTGCATAATTGAGTAACAGATATGTTCCCATACCACAGATTTAAAGTAGCCTATAGACCCTTGCAGCATCCTTGACTTTCCATTTTGCTGCCTTCAAGCTCTTCATCATACGTTAAAGACAAACTGGCCATCCAGGGTCTCAGGTTACTAATGTGTAACCATGGAAAACATTTAACGTGAAACAGTGATCATTTGACATGACTGTCAAAATATATCAGACGCGGTCAGGGTCGAAGGGAAGGAGAGTAAATCAACAGGGCTACACTTCAGCCAGTCACGTTTAGCACTATATACACGCTGTCCATATTTGGTATACAATAGTAGAGCTGCACTGCCTGAAACCATTTTAAGCAAAATGAGGCTAGATTCAGCCACAGCTGCAGAGACATGGTTTCCTGTGCCGGGGATCATTGTGCATTTCATTGTCCAAGGCTGTAAGACAGATATGAATGAAAAGGTTACAAGGTCAGGAACAAAAGGAGTCAAATGACTGGTATGAAATATGAAACAATAAACCAGTGATATAGGGTCTATTTTTATCTGTTAAAAACAATTAACATTATTTATGGTGCAAAGAGGAAAGATCAGTATTAATCCTGATTTATTACTCCTATACATGAATAATCTGATCTTTTTTTAAGTGATTTAAGTCTGAGATTGGACACACACACATGCAGTTTGTACCCTAGAGCAAATTGTGAGCAAAGATTTCACGTGTTCCTGGCTGCTCATGTGCACATCCCCATACAATATATATATATATATATTTAAGAGCCCCCATATTGTTCCAATAGAGGAAGATTAGATTATTGAGACATGGTGAATTTTCTTTTACTGTATTTTGCCTCAAGCAAAAGGGTCTTTCCCAAAACTGCGAATACCAAAAACAACATGTTTTGCTCCTCTAAGGTATAGGATGTATGATACCCAGGTTGTATAGGCAGGTTTAATCTTTGAGTTTGATCAGCAGGTTTGTAGTTGGGACTGTTTGCAATAGGGTAATGTATTGCCCAGAGGTTATTAATAATTTTCATGTTATGGATACCAAAATGAACACAGATGGCTTTCCTTTTCTGTGAGAGGACCCTTTTAATACCTTTTTTTGTGTGGGTGTGCAGATTACAGAGGTGTGTATGTGAAGTGTCCTTCCACATCAGTTTGGAAACCTAATGATGTCTTATGTTGCTTTAGTGTGGCAAAGTAGTGTTACATGCTACAAGCTAATGTTTCCTGCAAACATACACTGAAGCTAAGTAAACAAACAGAACAAAATCAGTTTGGTGGTGATTTAACAAATGTGGCACTCACCTCATGTAGACTTTTTATGCTCTTATACTGACATCTGCTGGCCGCAATTTGAAATTGCACTACCAGTACGGTGTCCGTGAGAGACCATTTCAACTGATCAAATCGCGGTTTTTTGTGTTGCCTTCAAATCTATTGGAAATGTGGTGATTGTATGTGCGGTGGTGTATTTCTCTGGTCAAAAACAGCAACGCTATAAAGAATAGTGCACAATTAAGAATATAGATACAGATTTGTTCCCAGATCGCAGAGAGTGATCCTCATACAGCCTCCTCTGGTTTTCATTTTGCGTCCTCCAAGATCTTACAAATGTATAGTTTCATGCTCGGTTTCGTAATGAATGTGTATGGCAAACACTTTCCTGTTAAACAACCCATCGCTATTACTGCGGTCCTGTAGAGGGAGAAATTACGAGGAGTCATTGAAGGCAGCAGCATGTATCCCACAACAGCGCCATCCTTCCACAGTCTGTTTTGGTGGGAGACCCCTCACGGAAAAAAAGTGTTTGGCAAGGAAAGGGTTAAGGAGTTTATAGGGTCCAGATCGATGCCTCCTCTCCCACACGTCGCCATGAACAAATGAATTCGCGGGGAATTAAATATCAATTTCACAAAGGAGAAAGAGTCCTGTGCTTTGAACCCGACCCTACCAAGGCTAAAGTGTTGTATGACGCTAAGGTAACGTTTTATGCAAGCTGATGTAGCTCCACGACGTTTCGACTTTGTTCAAACGAATAATTTATACTTGAAAAGTAGCGTTGTTCCTGAAAGGTGTAGGATGTAAGAACCGACTGTAAATACCACCCAGGCCTCAGAAAAGTAGCACTAGCTTCTCAGTTTAACGCTAACCGTTACGGTTTCTTGCATGGTTTCCGGGTACGTTTGATTGCATGTTTGCTGTTGAAGCGCATGGTTTAGGCGATAACTTTAAGACAACTATGATATTTTTTTGGCTCTTTGCTAATTTCAAAGGGAGCTATTGAATGAGGCATTGCAGCCAAAGCTGTTACCAATGCATGCATAAGGTAATGCAAGCAAATGTTAGATATCATTGTCGAAACAGTAAAGTAACATTATTGATAGCTGGGTGGCTATCACCCAAAGCAATTTAATGTCAACACCTAATAAACAAACGCACCAACACATCTTCCCTGCTAACTCGGCCAACACTGACCGTTGTAATGCACCAGTTATTGCTGTCTGGCTATTTTAATACTATTGCGTGCAACTTCAGAATATAATTTTGCTCTGTTTCAAACAGGGAGAAATGCTCCAGCCAAGTTAGAGTATTATGTTAAGTGCGCAATGTCGTTTTAGCTGGCTGGTTGGCTAGCTAGCTAACGCTAATAGAAGGTAATTCAGGGGATGTCCACAGCAACTGATTATAGCTTGGCTTTTGCTAACCAACACCAGCTAACAGTTGGTTTCAACTGTTGTTTAGCTGCTTGTTTGAGGGTGTTATTGTAGTAAGAAGCTTCAGGGTTTGTACTTAAGTAGGAACACATCAAAGTGAAATAGTAATTTATATGTAGTCCTGCGTTTAACATTTTTGCAGCTAAATGTGGCTACTTAAAGTGTTAGCAGATGAGAAGATGAGATGTGTTGTAGTTATGTAGCTGGTGTATTTGATGCTAGGTGACATATTGTGTAATTTAAATGGCATATTTCATTCTGATAAATAATTGAATGGCCATTTTGCACATTATGTACATTCTAAAAATCTTGATTTGCAAAGGCATGATAAAACACAGCTGGGTAAAAAGTACAAGCTATCCTTTTGAAATGTAAGGAACTGAACGTGTAACAACTCAAAAACTGTAAATACTTAATGTTGTGTGTTCTTATTACAGGTCCTTGATATCTTAATAGGTACAGATGAACATGGAAGAAGAATCCCAAAGTACCTGATTCACTTCAACGGCTGGAACAGAAGGTGATATTACACTTGCTCTCTTTTATTAATGGTAGATGAACACATCATCTACTTCAACCTGCCTACTTCAAGCATAATTAATTTTTTGTATTTTTTGTGTTTGTGTTTGCGTAGCTGGGATCGTTGGGCTGCAGAGGATCATGTCCTAAGGGACACTGAGGAAAATCGTAAATTGCAACGTAAACTGGCTCGCAAAGCTCTAGGTCGCATGTAAGTTCATATTATGTTTGTTGATTCAGTCTTGAAAGTAAAGATAAAATATACAATGTGAAAACTCCCCACTCCACTAAGAATTCAGGTCAGCATCTTCTCATGGATTTCATTACTTGATAAACAGGCTATAGAGAAGATTTATTAAGGATTTTATTTTACATACATATTACACCTGAGTGTAATATAGTGTGTGTTTTGTTTCCTCTCCTCATGGTAGGAAGAGAAAAGGATGGGCGAAGAGGCGTCGTCGTCAGTCTGGTACTAAATCCTCTCTGAAGACTCTCCCTAAGGAGGACGACAGTGATGACGCATGTGAGAAATCTCTCTCTGTCTTTGTCTTTTGCTCCCAGTCTCGCCTCGGCAATCAAATTAATCTGTCTGTATTTTGTCTCGTTCTCCAGGTTTGATTTCGTCTTCAGAGAGCAGTGACGGCGACGATTCTGACCCTGAATCTTCAAATAGCGGGGACAGCACCTTCTCTGAGGATATCAACAAAATGGTGACGTGGATCCTTTTAACCTCTGTATCTGAATATACAGACCAGCATTAACATTTTAGGCTTCCGGGACAATATTTTTGTGCTAACTGGCTGATAGATCCTAATCTTGCTTGTTTCAGAGGGTTGAACCAGACATTAATGTCAAGAGGGAGTCTGAGGAGAAGGTTGTCCATGTTGACATCAGCATCCCTGATGTTCTGAAGAAGAAACTGGAGGATGACTGTTTCTACATCAACAAGAGGAAAAAGGTATGTGCAGCAGATATTAGGCAATGAGTGGCTGAGTGGTTTGCATTTCATGTTGATTCCATCCATCATTTAAAGTTTGATTAGCTCAGTATTGGTGCTTCTGTTGGGTATACTAAGATACTGAAGCTTACTTACATGGAAGTGGCTCGAGGCTCCTTTGTAATCAGCTGTTATTTTCTGTCCTAGCTGGTGATGGTTCCCTGTCAGACAAATGTCGTGCACATCCTGGAGTCCTATGTGAAACACTTTGCCCTCAACAAAGCATTCATGGCCAATGACAGGTACCGGCGGCAGCAGAGCACCACACAAAGCAGCAGCCCACAACCAGTCCCACCAGAGAAGAGGTGAGTGCAATGGAAATAGATGTGCTTATATGTTATATGATTATGAACATTAACTTAATTTTTCTTTGTATTAAGCGAGGAGCTGTGTAAGGAGATGGTTGATGGCCTGAGGATCACCTTTGACTTCACCTTACCCATGATCCTCCTCTACCCCTGTGAACAAGCTCAGTTCAAAAAGGTCAGCTCCTCAAGACTCTTTCTGGCCATGAATGAAAGCTCCCCCTGCTCCAGCAAGTAAGTGTGCCATGATAAGTTACGTCATGTGTGCTGTATCAGATGCCACTGCTTGTTTGTGATATACTACATTTTAAGTTTGTTCACCCCTTTTGTCTCTGAAGCGCCCAACGTGAGCGCAGCCCAAGCCCGTTGGGACACAACCCCCCTACTCCTCAGTCCACAGACAGCCAGCCGGCGCTTAGCGACGTCTCTGCCACCACCCCCCCCGCCCCAACCCCCACCCCGAAGCGCCGGCGCCACCCTGACATGGACTGTATCTCATACCAGTCCCAGTCTCTCAGACGCTCCACCAGGAACACGTCTGGAGGTGACAGGCCAGCTGAAGGAAGTAGTGGAGGTAATGCACTTTTACAGAAATTGGAATTTGATCTGTTCTTGTATGGTTTAGTATTCATTTATGATCTCATTGCAAAGCTATAAATGTAATTTATGTAATCATCCAGGTGGAGGCAGTGCCACAGCGTCCCCGCAGCTCAAACGGCGTCTGGTTGACACGTCATCACAGCCCAAGTTCTTCCTCAATCTCGAAAGAAGTAAGCTCACACTCGCTAAAAAACACTAAGAAATGATATAACAGCATATTGTTTATGACATGACTTGACATCAACATTATTTTTTAAAATCTACATAAGATAATATCTAAAAAGGGTTGTTCGTGGTGTCATGTTGATTCCAGTTTGTAGTTTATGAAGCTCATCCTTATTAATCACCAAATACTGTTGATATTCATCAGAGTATAGACCTTTTTAACAAGACATTTTGCACACAAATTTCAAAATACAGGTATATTTAACAGGAACAGCACCTTTATCAAGATGTACACAATCAGACAGATCTATAGACCTGATCAGATTAATATCAAAATAATGCATTTCATGACAACATTCAGTGTCATCATTTTGAGTGAAGCAACAACTCGCTCTGTTTGTAATAACCAGTTTCGGCCAGTAGATGGTGTTATCCTACTTCTTTCCTCCCACGTTCATCCCCTCTCAAGTGCTTCAGAACTTGTTGTCACCTGCATTCATTTTTGCTGTCATTGGTTTATCAGTGATAAGGCACATAGCAAGATGGTTTTTGTTATGAATGTGTTGCTTTTTCTTCTGTTCTTCCTCTTTACCCAGAAACCCCAGTGCACAGTGGCTCATCTTCCCCATTGCCCTTGACGCCAAGCAAAGAGCGAAGCGGGCCATTCTATGGCCTGGAGAGCCGGAGAAACAATGAGCTTAATGAGGTGATGCAACTGTGTGTGATGAACATACTGTTACCTGGAAGGGAAACAATGTCTTGCTCAAGGACACTGAACATTAATCATAATCTTCAGCTGCAGTCAATCCAGAGCTGCATATGACATTTGGACATGGTGAATATGTACTGTAGGAACCCTGTGATTTATTTGGCTTTATGAAACCTGGCTAAATGTTTTTTTTTCTTTGCTTTGTCGAGCAGGTCCTAAGCTGGAAGCTGACCCCTGATAACTACCCTCTGAATGACCAGCCCCCTCCACCTTCCTACCTGTACGGATCACAGCACCTGTTGCGGCTTTTTGGTTGGTGTCTTAATTTACTCTCACTAGCTCCCTTGTTATATAGGATTTCAGTGGTTTGGTTGTTGTTATTATTTTGATGGTAATTTCAGTTTTTTTCTCCCATTGTGCAACTCACTAACATTCCCCTGCTTGCTGCCTTTTCATCCAGTGAAGCTTCCTGAGATCCTGGGAAAGATGCAGATCCCTGAGAGGAATCTCCGAGCCCTGATCAAACATCTGGAACTCTTTCTCAGGTAACTGATCAGTGTATTTAAATGTATTACCTTCATCTATAAGAGGTAAGTACTTTACAAACCAAGAAGAGGGGGACCGACACTGTATAACTAAAATGGGTTAAGGAGACAGAGGGTTTTAAGTTTATTCAGTGTAGAGATACAGGATTATCAATCTTTGACACTCAGACCTAAGTGCTTAGTTTCTTCACCAAAACACTGAGTTATAATATTGAAATCTCATCCCCTCTGGAAAAACAAATTATGCTGTCAGGAGGACAGGAACTGTGTGAAATCATCTATAATTTCCTCTGAGATTGAATCATTCAAAAGATGTAGTGCTGCGATGAATTAACGGGACATTAAATGGCACTTTGAGTTAAAAGGCACCTTGCTAATAACCAGCCCGGTTCATTAACCAAGGTTTGACCTAGCTAAGCATTAAAGCTCCATAGTAAGTGCCAGGGTTGAGCTGCAAGAAGTTCTCATTTCACAAGGAGAGTGGAGCAGAACCTGAGAGCTATCAGCACACCCTTGACAAATACATTTTATGCCTTATGCACAGTATCCTAATGCCCTGAAGTGTTGGTAGTCTGCTTCACAGTTAAAGCAGTAGATTAAAAGATGGAGGACAGCAATCGGATGCATAAAAAGACAAAAATAGTGATTGTCAGGAAACGATCAATACACCAAAATAACCAAGGGACACCAAAACAAAAAGGCAAGGAAGAGTAAGTAAATGAGAACATGGGGATAGAGGGGAGGAGGGGATGGAGTGAGAAAGAGCATGTGTTAGAGGGAGGGAGATGAGTGGGCGTTACACAAGCACGGGAGTCTAATCTTTAAATCCTCCCTAGCGATCTTCAGTTCAGCTGGTCCCAAACCTGGGGGATTTAGGTCCTCTCATTCTCTAATCAAACGCTCACAGTACTGCCCTCTGCCACCAAGCAGCGCTGTGGAGCAACACCTGAACGCAGCAGGGAGCGGGCACAGGAACAAACCCGCGTCTCAGAGCCAAAACTGCCTCTCCTCTACTACTCAACCAAAATACATGTATATAAATAAATAAACTAGACCTCAGTACTTGGTGCCACAAAAAGCTTTAGGTGGTCTTCTGAAAATAGCTAGAGCTGGCATTCATGTCAGTTTGTGGGAGGAGAGTGGTGTGCGGCATGAAAGGATTACAGCATTCAACTTAGATGTAGAATGTGATGCATCACCTTCACCAGATTTTTCCCACAGCAGGACATGACCGTAACGCTCAGTAGAAAATAAAATACCAATACCTCATTCTTTTCAGCAGCATTAGCAGTTCCTCTTGGCACAGCATCTCGTGCAGTGTCATCACTAGTAGGGGGAAACATGGGTTGGGAAGTCCTTTAATTCACTTCAGCAGCACTGGACTGTAAATCACTGGTGCATCCCTTTTCATAGAGCATTATTCTGCAGAATGGCAGAATTGGATGCAAAGAGTGAAGTGCTTAAAAGTAAATTACTTTTGCAGTTTCAATCTCCTCTGTAGCTCTGTGATGAACTATAAGTCGTTAAGACAGGATTGATAGTATTCAGTGCAGGAAACACTCCCCATTTTTTTCCCCCTGTAACTAATTAATATGTTCACTGTGTTGGAGACTGCGGGACACTGGACACAAACTAAAATGCTTGCACCTTTTGGGAAAGCCTTCATGCTTTTTTTTTTTTTTTTAAACTCTGAATTCAGCCCCGTGGCAGATTGTGCCGAGCGGGCAAAAACTGATTGATGTCGCAGAGACTGAAGTGTGGTGCATTCTGGGATTTGGCCACAGTTGATCTCTCACTCTCCCTTTCTCTGCAAGAATGATTATGATTAAGTGTGGGTGTGTGTGCACATGTGTATGCACACGTTACGCTGATTTACAATGTGTATGCCTAAAGCGGCTTGCCTTGTGTTATTACTGATCTAACAGCAATAGAGATTAGCACAAGCCTGAATTTATGGCACCAAAGAGCCAAAAAATCATTTTCTGATTAATAATTATATATTGAAACCTGTTTAGTGCCTTGTAATGAATATTTTTAAATCAGGGTTTTTTGTTTGTAGCTAAGAATTTGCTTAAATAAACCTAACTTCTGTAGACCTGCTCACAGTGTGTTCACTGTGGGGTATTTCCTTTATTGTCCCATCAGGTTGTCTTGTTTGTTATTCGTTGTCAAAGCGTTCTTAAGTTCTCCTCTGATGAGGATAATTTGTTTGCATTGAGATTAGGAAGGCCGGTGGAGCTAAGATGAGATGGCAAGATTTAGAGGATTTGGCCGAGTAGCGGATACTAAGAAGATTCCGGATTAGTTTTCCCCGCTACTGATTAGATGGGAGGGGGAGGGGGGGGGGGGGGGGGGTGTCACTCTTCTCCCTCTCTGACTGTTAGTATGTCATTCTCATGTTCTCAGTCTTTCTGTCATAGTGATTGGTTCTCTGGTGGTGGTATAGGGATGGATAACTGTAGTATAGGGATCTCTGACATATACCGACGGGCAGAGGGCAAGGGGTCTAGGATTTACTTGGAATGAGCCAGGGATATCTAGGAAAACCAGAAGTCAAAGTGAACTGGGACGTGACATTTGAGATGCTTTCGTGTCACTGCTTTTTGCTTCATGTAAGCCTTTTATGTCTGTGCTGTTTGTCATCTGACAAGGAGCTTATGTGGAACGTTGACTGTGAACAGAGGGATGCTGAACATTTTTGAAGTCAGACCATCTCACTAGATCTCCTTTTCTTGTACTTCCCACCCTCCCTCTCTCTCAGGTTTCTGGCAGAGTTCCATGAGGATTTTTTTCCTGAGTCTGCATATGTGTCAGCATCAGAGGCCCACTACAGCATGAAACAACCGAGGCCCGTTTACTGAAGGAGACACTGGCCATTGTGTTTCCTTCCTTTGCCGTCTTTCCCCTGACCTGCCCCTTCAGCTTGTCAAGACTGACCTGTGCTGGGCTCGCGTACAGAGGGATAATAGCAGCTTTCTCTGGAGTTAAGCTGCCTTTTGCTTTCCTGGACCTCACTTTTTTCTCTTCTGGTCTAACATTAGTTTTCCTCCTGTTGCCTCGTGGAACCAGTTGCTTCTACCATGCCACTAACCCCTCGCCTGCGCTCTATTTGTAGTACTGTCGTGCATGCGAGGCCACCCTGCGCTGCTTTGCTTCAGTGTACTGCTTCAAGGCATGTCGAGTGCTGTGTGTTGGCTGCCTTTTTGTAGGCCCCATGTGAGATTTAATTCTTAGGAGACAGCTACTACCAACCCAGCTTTCCAAGCCTTTCTTCATTGTCATCTGCTTTTTTGTTACCTGGCTTCTTAAGACTGGGCCAAGGCTGGAGGGTGCTCTTCTGATGTTCTGATATTATCTCAGATATTAGAGGCTAGCCAAAACAAAACGCATGTGGAACCAGACACAATCACTGCTATTTGGCAAGCCCCTTTTTTCTCCTGCCATGACTTTGCCACTCTTCATAGCCACAGTTTTTGAATATTGTGGTTTATTCATAGAAGGGACACAGATTGAAAAGCTCTGTGTTCTGCCTCCCCCATAAACTAACTTGTTAGTTAATGTTAGTGACTTCCTTTAAGTGCTTCCTGTGCAGTGCTGCCAGTGATCCTCCACTGGAAATGATTCCTGTAAAGCTACAGTAGGACTTGCTTTTCCTATCCTGGAGATGCTTTGCTGCTTTTGCTGAGCAATTCTTATTTGCTGACGCTCAAAAAACTTTTTATCAGGAATGTTGTCTTCCCTCCCGATTTTCCTCTAGTACTACACTTTTTGGACGTGTAATGTCCTCTAAGTGTCCATGAGAGACTTTCTTATTTCCTGCTTTGTCTTGCTTTTGATGTTGTCCTGTGCATGTCTGATAAATGTCTGTATGCTTTTTATTTGACTTCGTTCTGCCTGTTCCTCCGACAATAGCTTCCTTTTAACAGGAAGGATAAGTTGCAATGGTGCTGTGTACCACATATCACAGCAATGTAGTTATATACTATGTAAGTTCTATCTTGTTCTGAAGCTAATCTTAATCTACAGTTAAAGACCAGAGGCTGTTAGTATATGCAAATATTACTTGAGTTGCTTTCTTACATGCACTGCAAACCTGAAAATTTTCAGTGATTACCTGATGAAGCTGTATGTGTGAACACACATGTCTACATCAGTCAGATTGGACATCAAGCAGACTTTATCCTGCCCATGTGTGAATAAAGCAGGTAATTGTCTGGAGAATTCACAGCAAGTGGAAGGAAGTGGCTTTACCTGCAGGTGCCACCTCTCGCCTAAACCATTAGTATTTACAGTAAGTGAAAAGACATCTCACGCGGCCATTCCCCGACTACGTGCTGCATCTGCGATAGGGCAACACCGATGGATGTCCACACCTGATACTCCAGACATTATCTGGAGTTCATATGTGAAAATGGCTTTAAAGATAGTTTTAGACCAGCTCAGTTTAGTGAGTATCGCAGAGATTAGACAATCACCTAAATGTGTCAAATACAAAGATGTTATACATTTATGTGATTTACACCATAATGACTGAATAACCATTTTATAAGGAAAAATGAACAACAAATGCTAGGAATTATTTGAAAATGCAACAAAAGCGATCGTTTTGGTTCCTTGTTATGCCATTGTGAAAATGTAAATACAAACCACCTGTTGGATCAGTTAGTTATTTATTTTTCTTCACATATCACTGGATCACTCTGTTCACGTGTTGTTTGCTGAGTTGGTTATGAAACACTTGACAAAGGCCAATACAGACTTGTTGCTAATACACAGTTAGTTTGTCTCACCTGTTTCTCGAACAAATATATCTGTAGATACAGTGTAAATTTCTGCATAATAACAGACTTGTAGGTTTAATACAGTGGTTCTATGATCCCAGTGTTGTGTACAGAGGTATCGTTTGCATAGCCTGTTGGACTTTTATATTGTGTGTCATTTCAGTGTTCTACCCATATCGTCTTCATAGCGTAGACGATATTAAATAAAGACTTTTACTAAAACTTGTCACCTTATTTATATATATATACACATACATAATACACTCTCATTACTCTCTCATTAGTATGCATATACTGTACTGCCCCAATGGCAGAGTTTTAAATATGTTTTAAAATCTTGATTGATACCTGCTCTTTCCTGTGCCTTTTCTTGCCTTTATACTTATCACTCTGAGATGAATTAGCTTGGAGCATGCAAATGGATTTGTAGCGAGCGCTCTATTAAAAGTTAAATGTAGACAGAAGAATTTTATCAGCTACCCTGACCTTACATGTCACTGGACTGTAGCTGATTAAAACGTCAACCCTGAATATGCTGCTGCCACGGCTTGACATTTTGAATCTACTGTCCTTGTCAGCATGGCTCTTCTGTTTGTGTTTTAGCCACTTAAAAGCAATCCATGTCTAATCTAGTTCTCATTTATATGAAAACCTGACATTACTCTTGACTCCATTTAATCAATGGTAGTAATAACTGCCAGAATAAAAGCCAGAGTGACAGGACAGATTTGTCACTGATGTGATATGATACTGCCACTGTTGCTGTGGTGAGCGTTAGTGAACACATTGAAATTTTGATCTAATCGGTGTACCCTTGTCTGCTGAAGATGGATGGGAGGCTAAGCAGAGGTGGGCATGTTTTTGTCAGTGATGAAAGTTCAATTTGTTCCAAATCAGGTACTTTTGGAACATATAAAAAACACTGAGGGAGAGACTCTGTACGCAGAGTTATACAGCGTTTTTTCCACAAGATTGCAGCTAAATCTAAAATATTGTCATACTTCAGGGGTAATTGTTTAGTGGACTATAAGAGTTTGGGGTCACAGGGTTGTCCGTGACTAGTTTGTAGGTCATTAGTCCCACCTGCTGCAGCCAGCGTTCGCTGTTGGAAATATACATTAGAATGCAGATGATTTGAAGTCATTTTTTGTAGTCCTTTTGGAGAGGTTAGATTCAACAAAGTCTCTTCTTCTATACCTCTATACTGTGTTTTTGCTGTCTGCAGAACAATGCTCTTAGCCTATTCCCAGTGTACCTATGGGAGGATGGCAAACCTGGCCTCCCCATCAGGGTCCTAATGGGTTTTAGTGGTGAACCTTAATTGTATTTGGACTGGGTCAGACTTCTTGTAATGAACCGCTTATCAGTGCAACCCAATACGGCACTCTCTTGCCTGCTGCTATCATGTAGCCACAGAAGCCACCAGTCCAAGCCTCTTCATGCATCTCAAATCGATTTCCCGTCCCACACCGTCTCTATCCACTTACCACATGATTCAATCGTTGGGGGGAAAATGGGATGTAATGAGATGTGAGCTATCACCTGGTAAGTGCTGCTGCCCGCACCTTTCACCTGATTCCACCGCTTCTTTTGTTTGTGTTCACCCCTTCCATCTGCAGCGGGTGCAGTCATATCTTTCCATCCCAGTCTCCAGGCTCCATGTCTCACTTCTTCTTTAGTCCTTGAGTGGTTTTCTATTCCTGCCCTTACATCCATATCACCATCTCTTTTGTCTAATGTGCCCTCTGATTGGTCTTTTGTTTTTCCGTTCCTCTTCTCATTCTTCGGTACTTTAGTGAGACAGAGGAGATAAGAGTGAGAAGCTCTTGGCCAGTAGGAGTGTGCAGAGATATTTTTTTGTTCTCTGCTTGCCTTCCTCTTTTCATCCACTCCAAGCTTTTGCCTCATCAAGACATCCTTTGACACATTCATCTCCTCACCCATCCTCATCCAAGTCGCTGTCATTTTGTCTCTCCATCTCTCATCTCCATCCTCTTGTTTTTTACCTTCCATCATCCCGTTCTCTCATTTTAATCCCTCTACCATGGACCTAGGAGATGGATTGCAAGAGGAGAGAGTGGACACCAGCCCCTCTATCTCCACTGATTCTTCTTGGACATCATTCGACCTTAGCACTGACCTCACATCAATCAGCTCTGACCAGAACTTGACTCCAGTGACAGTTCACTGTGGCTTTACACTGTTCGTGGACCAGCAGCCAAAGAAGTCGTCTCCAATCAAGGTCTCTTCTGAGGTACGAATCTTGAAGGTTGCTTGGAGGGAGACATCTTTTCTTGGAGATGATGAGTAAGTACATAATCGTAGTAACGTAAGAAAACATTTTTTTCAGCATCATCAGATGACTTAAAATCAACATATGCACATAATGTTGTGCAAAATTACTCGCACATGCTCATATTACTCTCTTGTTTCCATATGTTACATAGGACATATGACAGGAAAACTGAATTGTTATCATGTTTTTGTGTAGTTTTTAAGAGACTATGAGTCTAAAGCCATGCAAGCATCTCTGCAAGGTTGTTCAGAAGTTCTCTTTCTGCATAGGATCAGGAACATGGGACCAAGGGATCACCAACGTAATTAGTATTCTTTCTATTGGGACTTTCAATATCTGCATCAAATCCACCCCCACTCAGAAAATGTCAGCCTCTTGGTTGTGTTAGGGGAAAAGTCAGGGGACTACCAGAGTCATTTGGCGTCATCCTCTGGGGACCATGAAAGTACCAAATTTCACGATAATCCATTCATTAACTGTTGAGATATTTCACGCTGGACTTAATTGGTTGGTAAACTGATCAACATAAATTACCATCTCTAGGGTCACACAGCTAACATGGCTAAAAACGATGTCAACGTGGCTGCTCATGTCAAAGTGTCCTTGTTAACACAACACACCATTCCTGACAATGTCATGGGACAATCATGCATGCATGATTGTGTGTATTAGATTCAAATTTAATCACAGCAAGAGTGAACATGCCTTCTCTAATGATGCAGTCAGTTTTAAATATGCCACCTTGAAATGACCTGTAATCGTTATAGCCCTTTCATCATTTATTTGCCATGTATTACACTGATGTAGACGACAGCGTAATATAATCAGTGCCTTGATACAAATGCAAGGTCTGATCAATATCTTTTCATTAAGTCTGCCAATATCAATATGTAGCTCTGCGTACTTTTTGAGCTTGTGATGGCATTCCATTTGTATTTTTATAAATGCATCTGATCATTTGAGCCATCCAAAAAAAAAAAGTTTGGTCTGGTGATGGCAATGGTTGTCCTTTCTGCCCTCTGGTTGAGAAAAATAATCTCTGTAGAAAGGACTGGAGAGAATGGGGACATAGCTCTCTACCAATAGCACATGAATGCCAGTGTTCTCTGAGAGACTTTGCTTTCAGCCCACAGTGGCAATGATTATCTGTTTCATCTGGTTTTAATCATGAGTGTTTCTGTAATGGGAGTCTGATTCCCAATAGTAGGGACTGTGAGAGCGGATAAAACAAGCCCTGCATTAGTTTAGATAGAAACCATAAATCACTCCTCCTCCTCGAATTCTTCAGAGAATCTCAGGCAAGTGGGAAAATCCAGGGTGTTGTTCATCAAGCCTTTCTTTTTCTCTTTCCTTTCGTTTTTCTTTCTTTCTTTGCACTCTCCATCACTCTGCCATGCCCTGATACATATAATTACCCTTCCACATTCAGACAAAAGTCTGAACACACTCACTGGCAGACACTCTCACCATGTCTTTAAATCTCCCCTAACTCTCTGTGGAGTGTTCCTGTACTTTACACGACGACTGATTAAACTTTGGCTGAGAAATATTTCAGAGCCAGCTGAGGAATATAAATGCATTTCACACCTTTGCCTCTGTCTTTGTCAGTAGCAGGGTTTCCATCTTTGAAATGGAATTGATCAATAGAAATGGCAAATGTCAGGCAGACTTTTTTGAATTGTTAAACATTTTGACATTCAGGTGTGTGATTGAAGACAGGTGAGAATGTAAATCTTTTTGACAATAATAACATTTTGCAGTGCACATAATATATGAAATATGAACAGAAGTGCGTTTTTTGGGTTCATCCAGCAACATTTTTTAAAAGATATTTCAGTGGATGATTTTTCTGAAAAATTCTACCTCATAAGAATACCTCAACCATTTGGGAGATACACTCGTCTGCTTTTTTTTCTCTTGCCAAGAGTTAGATGATAAGACGGCATACCGGAGTGTATAGTATACTATTTTAACATTGTAAAATAGCTGTAAAACAAAAAACACAAAAGAATTTCTTCACTTTGGAGACAGCCATGCTAGCTGTTTCCCGCTGCCTCCAGCCTTTACGCTAAGCTAAGCTAAGTTAAGCTAAGCTAAGCTCAACTAAACACCTTCAGGCTTCATCTTAGTACATTGTGCACAGACATGACAGAGGTAGAGAGAGAGAGGCTTTCTCAGCTAACTCTCTGCAAGAAAGAGAAGCGTATTTATCAAGCTGTTAAACTTATGTTAGCCCAGCTGATGGTGGCACAGAAAAATTCATGTTTTATTCTTTATTACATTTTAAGCACTTAAGCAAAATTTGCCTGACAGTTGATGGAAACGTCTCTAGGGACTCGCCATTCTTCCTTCTCCTCCTCCTCCTCCTCCTCCAGGTCTCTTCATCTAACTTTCCCTCTTTTCTCCTTGTGCTGATTTCTGTCTCAATAATGTGCAAGGAAACAGTTAATGTTCTTGTGCTGTATTTAAAGTCTAAAAAGGTTACAGCGGCCAGTTCGCTTAAACCCTATTGGCTACTGCATTTGGGGAAGTTTAGTGGTGATTGGACCATCTGGAAGAAGATGGGATCCCTCATGTGAGAATAAAAAAATATGATATAATTACCATTTTGGAACATAAATTACCATTTCTGTTACTTGTTTTGCCAATGCTGGGTAGTATTTTTCTGAACAAAACTAAACCAAAGATCAGCTCCCCAGATGTTAAGAGAGTGTGGGAGGGAGGGTGAGGGAAAAAAGAGGCAGATCTGAAGAGATCATGCCACAGAGGGAGAGAGCTACAGAGATGTAAAGAAGCAGATAAAGAGATTGAGCAATTTTCTGCTTGCTGCTGAATCACCTGACCCCATAACCACTCTTTAGGACCTTCTGCCCCATTTTCCAGCTTTCTCCAGCTTCTCTTTCTTCTCATCTTGTTTCTCCTCCACTTTCTGGTATCACAACTGCTTCACAGCTACTTCTTTTTCATCCATCTCCCCACCCCCACTGACCCAAACATGAAGTAATTTTGCTGCAGTTGTGGTTATTGTTTTTGTTGAAGCCTGCCCCCTTTGCCGGTGGCAGCCCGAGGATTAGGATACAGTCGGGCAGAGAGACGCAGTAGGATGGCACACTGAGTCATGAGGTAAGAGAAGATATAGTATTTACATCTCATCCTTCGCGTCCACATGATGTAATGGTGAGCTTTGTTGATTGTAGTGAGTGTACATTTATCTCTGCAGGAGTGTAGTCAAGGTGCAGGGGGTGTTCATGTCTATGTGGAGTGAATACATGCATATTTGGCTTTGCTTGGGAGTCTGTGAAGATTATATATTTCTGCAGTCAATTTTCTGTTTCATTCCAATATATTAATTCTTTGAAATATTAGCTACTTAATTCATTTTTTAAAAGATTTATTGAAATACTTGAGATTTTCCTTCTCAAAATTCTTAATATATTCAATTTAACCTACTCACAGCATTCATAGCACAGATAATCACAGTGTGTTTCCATGTTCCACTGCACTTAGTGCCTCATTTCATCTGTGCAGAAGCTGTAAATAGTTAGGTTTTCTGGAGAATTTTGGAGGAAGTTGTTTTTATCTCTCCAGGCGAGCACAGTGTGTGGCAGACATTTTCACAGTTGGGTGGAGGCTCTCTGATCGGAGTCCTCCCACTTATCTTACTGTAGTAACTGCATTTTCTACTTCTTTCAAGTTCTGGTTTTGACAGAAAATTTGAGAGGATTTAAAGTCAGGCTTTAGTGTGAGACTGTGCACTGCAGTCTGCTGCAGTCTGCTGCTGTATATATACTGTTATTTCCCAGCTTAGACTGAAGGAAGTAATATGAACACTTGTCACTCAGTCAGTAATGTTTGTTTTGAGACCATTGGATGTTTAGCCAGTAGAGACCCTTAACAGTGGGTTTGTAAAAATTTGTTCTTGAATTGTTGCCTATCCTTCATAATAGTAGTAATTTAATTGTCACTCATTATAACAAACCCATACAGAATTATCTAACTTTTCAGTTTCCCTCAGCTCTACAGAGCATTTTAGCATCTTTCATCTCATTGTTTTGATTTTGGCATTCAGAACTGTACAAGGCGATAAAATGTCAGTGCTGCATTTACAGCTTGCTGCACCACTTCTGAGCGGCCAGAAAATCAGTTGATGTGGGTTTTTTTACAAGTGAAATCAGAGATAATATTCCCAGCGATTCACAGGAACAGCAGGGGAGAGACAGTATAAGAAGTGATGACAAAAAGAAATGGAGGTTGAGTCTTTAAAAACTCTTGTTACCTGATTAGCATGATATAGTGGTCCTTTGGGACACTTGGCTCCTTTTTAAATTAGTGTTCAGTTACACCATTACAACACTTAAACTGTAACATGGTTACATAGTGATAACAGTGTGGCTTTTATGATCTAGTCACACTAGATTATTATATTATAGCATTATTGGCAGGTCTTGATGCATTAAAATCACATTTGGTTCACATTGGATGTTTAAAACCAGATCTGGAAGTGGTCAGATTGAATGGACTCCAGCCACAATAGAAAGGAGGCATGTGAAAAGTAATGAGAAGGAATAGAAAAGCATGAACACTAGAACACCGAACCGAGATATCGAAATCTCATGTGTCACATTTGAGTTGAAAATTTTGACCTTTGGTTGGAGTGCCCTCGTTGCACCACCAGTTAAATTTGTTAGCATAGCTGGATGAGTGTGGAATACAGACTCAAGAGTTACGGCATCTCAAACGGAAACATTTTGACATTTAATTACTTGTTTTCATTGGGACAATACATGCAGAATTTATCAAAACCGAGAGCAGTGGTACCTGAGATAACACGTTTTGTCTTTAAAATTTTGACCTTTAAGCAATAATTAGATTTGGAGAAAAGTTGTCAAGCTCACAAACAAAAGCACTAAGCACAGGAGGCAGAAGCAACATATTTCCTGTACTGGTCTGAATGATAGGAGAGGGTGTAATTAAAAAGAGGATGAATCTATTCTCTTTTTAATGAAACAGTAAAGACCTTTGGCCCCTGGAGTGAGCCGGCTGTTGCATCAAATCCACCAGATGAGACTCAGCTGTGAATAAGATGTGAATGATACAGATGATGAGAATTGATGACAGGTTATTGCTTTTGTTTTGAATCAGGGTGACATTATTGTATTTAGCCAATTAACAGTCTGCTCACCTTGAAGGGAAATCAGTCATCTTGTATTTTGCGGGATGAGTCATCATCAGTATCTTTCTCCTTCCCCTCCTCTCTCCATTCCTTTGCTCCCTCCTTCCTTCCTTGACATTGCCCTCCGTTTCTCTCCCCTACATGCCTTATGTTCTCTGTTTCATCCCTCCATCTGTCCGACCATCCTATCTTCCTCCCATCCCCATGCTTTCCCGTGACAGTCCATCCACATAACGTTACATAAAATCAAGCTCATTGTAGTAAGTGGATAAAAAAAATAAATTGCCTTTACTTAGGAGACTCTTTGGCTTGTTTTTCCCAGTAAACAGACGGGGTTACATAAAGTCTACAAAGCCTCCAGATGGACACGACCGAGGTCCAGTCATTTGGCCACGAGTCATTTCCAGCATAACATGCACACAAAGCGCGTACACACACCTGTATGTGTGGGCTTTTAAGGGCATTTAGGAGCTTATTCTCATTCCTTAATCCCATATTCGTTCCCTTCGTACTCACCTTTGCTACCACCTAACATTACCTGTCATACTAACCTTAGTCTCACTTTAATTCTAAATCCTAGCCTTTCAGGCAGAGTGAGCTAACACATTAATTTATGTGCAGTAAAACATGTTTGAGCTACTGTACTTTCGAGTGTAGAAATTATTGGAACACATGACTAAATAAGAGTTGAAAGAAATAGGATTTATCTACATTTTCTGCCTTATTGCCTCTAGACATCTGCAGTGGAAAATGCTACCTGGATGATGTCTGATATTGACATATTGACACAATATACCATCTCAGCAGATATTGCAGTCCAACCTTATTTTTTCACCATGCTGTATGTAAAATTAGACACACAGGGGTCATGGGTACAAATCAGCAGTCACATCCCCGTAGACATGTCTATAGATAGTCTTGGCTAAGAGTCAGTACCAGGTGGCATCTCAGGGGTAGCAAATGAAACTGGCCTCCAGTGAACTGGAATGTGCAGGGCTAGGACAGATATCTGCAAATAGACAATAAAAATGTGTCTGGTTAATATATGGAACTCTATATATAACAACCATTGTCCTGCCAAAACTGCCACATCCTGTCTTCAAATGGCAGCTCAAACTGCTTGATTTGCCTTTGATTGTCATTCGTCATTGTGAGACACACATTTGCATTTTGTAATACAAAGAAACCCATGTTGCAACATACAGAAACCAAATTCAGCTGTCAAAAGAATGATGCATTCACCCACAGAGGGTGACTGTAGAGGACATCAGACCATGCAGCGATAAATCTGCAGAACAATCAGACAGGCAGCACTTCTCACCAGCCAGCTAGATGTTTTAAAGTTGATTGTTTGAGAATGTAGGTGCTGTATATCACTCACCTCATCAAAGTAGTGCTTGCTATCACAGATGTTTTATTGAATTAGGCCAACAACACTTCCAGGACACTGAACTGTGATTTCTGGAATCTCTGAACCTTCCACCTTTATAGAAGTGCACCTAAAGCCACCTCCTCTACCATACTTTTATTAACTAACATCACTCAGAAATTTCTGAACACTCTTTTGATCTTGACAGGAGAAAGCGAACAGTGCTTTCATAATTTTGAAGATAAATTTGTATTTCACCAGCTATGCTATAGGCATCTCTAGATGCTGAGTAACTTTCTTGGTCTCATTCCTGCAATTTGCATACCATACCTGCAAATAGGCTCTTCAAGCCTCTCGCTCATAGGTTGGGATCAGTTTTCTGGTGTGATTTTGATGAAACGTGGGTGCTCCAGTGCGGTGCCGGTGCAAGGTGATTCTACCGCTGATTATGGTTAGAGAGCCAGAGAATCCCCATTTTTCTGTGTGCTTCACTCTGCCTCCCACATCCAGCCTGATCAGACTTTATCTCCATTACGTTCTTGCAAAGTATCTCCAGTTCACTTGATGTATTTTTCAGATGATTGGCTGTAGGTGATTTCTTGTTGGTGGCACTCTTTTTGTTCTCTCTGTTTAGCTTTACGATCAGGGCTGTAGCTACTACTGTAGACACTGAGGTTATGTTGCATATATTTGTTGTTTTAGACATTTACGTTTGACTAGGGCTTTGATTTGGTTTTGATACCTTTACAATATTCTACTTTGAGCTACACAAACGTGTTTTGACCCTTTTTTCATTTTACAAAATATATCAAACTGCAATGAACAGTTTCAGTGTTAAATAGAAAGCTTTGCCTGAATACAAAAGTGTGAACTTTTCTGATATAATTAAGAAATATCAATTAAAGGTGCTATATGTATTTTTTTGTATTGCTACATAGCCAATGTTAGCATGAACATCTGTTTACTAACAGCTTCAGCCATTGTTGCATTTACAAGAGGTTACACCTCAGTTCAGCGCTGCTTCTTCATCCTACAGTGACTCACTTTCGCAAAGTGGCATTATAAGACAGGACGGGCCAGGGCTAGCTGGTTAGCATGCTAACTTCAGTTGAAGAAAAAAGTGATAAAGATAGAAGCGAAATAAAAGTTGAAAATTTATTTTGCAGAAAATTTAATTCAACAAGTTACTGAAAAAATATGAAAAATCCAAATAATAAAAAACAGTGGGCTTCAGCCCTGTTTACCATACTTTATTTATTCATATTCTACCTTATTAAAGTTTTAAAGTCTGCCCAAGCTATGCCCTTCAAATCTTATTTGTCCACTTATGGAAGCAGAGTGAGTGAAGATTATCAGCAATGACCCTCCTACTCCGCCTGTGTTATAGCCCTACACTCCCACATAGATCAAACAGTGTTGATTTTACAGTTTGTTTAAGTAATTTCATGTAGTTTGAGTTCATTGAATTCTCTTAACTGAGAGACAGAGAGAAAGAGAAGGGAGGGTAATAGTAGTTTATGTGATGCTGTGCGAATAAATTTTCTTTCTCACACAACACAATCAAATTTTATTGTCACCAGTCTTTGTTTATCTCCTCTACTGAGTCAGCAAGGACAATTGCACTATTATTGTGTGTCCTTCTCTTATTGTATATACATTATTGTTGTGTTAATCTCTCGCTGCCTGCTGTATGCCCTGAGGCACAGTTGACCTCTGTCTGCTCTGACTGGGGAGAATTGCATCACAATCATTGATTTCACACACATATGCACACATATATATATACGTGAGATGTCCAGTGCATGTCATACACTCATCCTTGCTCTGTGGCATCAGGGTTTAAGAGTGGCATCAGACGTCTTTGTGTCTGAGATACACACACGCACACACATGCACACTGTAAGTACAGCTGCTGATGTCTGCGCTTAGTGGCAGCTCTGAAGTTGGCACACATCTGTTCATGCATTGATCCACCCGCTGTGTGTCCTGTGTGTGTGTGTGTGTGTTAGTGCTGGACATACTGTATATCAGCACATCTTGCCATCTCTCAGATGATGCCGTGTGGGGGGAGGTTTTTTCCCAATATTGTCCTCCTGCGATCTCACACCGCATGACACTCTGTGCGTGTGTGTGTCTGCTGGTGTCCATGCATTTATGTGTGTGTGTTCGTGTGTGTGTGTGTGAATGGAGTTTATCCCCGATGGCCCAGATGCCTGGCTAAATCCATCACCAGTGGTGCTGCACAGCCAAAAGCAGCCACACGGGTACCGTTAGAACAAAAAGAAAAAAAAAGTTGTATACACTGACATACATAGGCTATTAAGAAGAAAATTGAGTTTGGGATTAAAAAGAGATTCAGAGGAAGTGGATTTTTTAGCCAGGAGCTGACTCAAGCGGAGGAGCTTCTTTCGGCCACGCCTGAGCCTTGGTATGAAAATAACGATCCCACTCTCTCCACCCGCTTATTCTTCATCTGTCCGGGTTGATAGATGGTTTCATGTGACGGTCGGCGACAACTGGGAATGTTAACCGCCTAGGTAAGTTTCTGGCCTCTATGATGCTTTTATATGTTTACTTGCTTTTGCTGTTGTCTTGAGCATGTTGGTGCCATGTTGACCTTTAAAAAAAAAATTTCTTTGTTAAGAAGATTTTTTCATCGTTTTCTTGCGCCACTGCCACCTCTTTCTGTGCACTTAATAATCAGTGTTAAAGTTTGGCACAGGGCTTTGCTGACAGCTCCTTGGGAGGTTTACAGAGTTAGCAGCTGGATGGGAGCCTGTTGGGGCCCTGCCTGGTCAGATTCTTTGTGAGTTGCTGCTTGGAAGTCATGATGTTTCAATTATTGCTGTTTTGTTTACATCTAAAACATGAATATGGCTAAGTATATATTGTGATAAATATATAAATCTCTAATCTAAAGTCATCTCTGCCTAGGTAACTTGAGTGTATTTAGAGCGCAATTTTGAACTGCAAAACTATATAACATATGTTAGATGGAAATTGAAACATGTGACTAAGTAGGAATAGAACAGTGATGAAGAACCATTCACATCATTTGGCCTATAGAAGCTATAAATGCTCCATGACTAGTAAAAGTCCTGCATTCTAAAACTGTATTTTATATAAAAATATTAGTATTGGCAACAAAACATACTCATATCAAAGTTAAAGAATGAAAAAGAATTAAAGTAAATGAAGAGAATACGGGAAATGGCCCTGTCAGTGTTATATTAATATTATTGATCACAGGCTAGATGTATTATACGTATGGAAAATTTTGTCGATGAAGGATCCAAGTGGAGTTTAATTTCATTCAAGGTTTTATGCTGTTAATCTATAATTATAATTGATCATGTTGTATGTTAGATCCCACAACGATAGCTGTTAAATAAATGTAGTGAAGTAAAAGTACAGTGTTCTCTCTGAGATGTAGTGGAATTATATATAAGCATGCGTTGTCAAGCAGCTTAAATGAAATTCTTAAGTCATACAAGTAATTGTACTTATGATAGTTACCATTTCCACCATTTCTTCTGTATGTGTTTTCAACCTATTTTACCGACTAATATAAAAGTATCTAATCAGCCACGAACCCCTATCCAAACTGGAGATGGTAGGCATCGACCAGCTTCTGTGGTGATCTGATGTCTCTAATTACTACAACTGCGCCTGACTGACTGAACGACTAGCATTATTAAGTAGTTATCCTGGAGGTCTTGTCATCTCTATATTGCTTCACTGCCTCAGCTATCACCATAGGCCAGCCTAAGCATATCACCTGTCAGTCTCAGTTGCAGGGCTTTAGGGGAGCCATATTGTAATCTTGCTCCAGTAAACTGATTCAAAATGGAGTCACGGGTTACATAAGGCTGAGGTGGTTCTACAGAGGAACCCAGGACCTTGTAATACTGAATACACTTTAGAGATTACACCACTAAGGTCGAAGCGATGGCTAAAGTAGGCATGTGTACGCTTGTGAGGTCTCAGAAACATGTTATTATTTCTATGACATATTTGTATGTATGTTCTTCCCACTGCATATACAAAATGGTATGTGTGTGTATATGCACATTATATAGATCCTATGTGTGTGTGTGTGTGTGTGTGTGTGTTGCAGGCTCTAAGGTTCAGGAGTTGGCTTCACTTACCACACTGAGTAACTGAGGCTCAGGAGGGGATTTAATTGTTTTAATATCATCCCTTCAACAGCCTGATGGTGTGTTTACCCTAACTGATTGTCATTCAGAGTGATAATCCACATATAAATGTACATGCACACACTTTTATCATGTGATTGATGGGCTCAGCTAAACCAATTTATTTCCAACACTCCAGTGGATGTGTAATAAGACATCACGTGTGGCATTGTTTCAGGGGTAGATGTACCCCAAAGGCTCTGCAGTTACTGAGGGACAATTTAAGACCAGAAAAGATTGTGGAGCTGAGCACATATGATACATACAGTATATTTATCCATGCTGTATATTGAGCATATTGAGTCAGCTCAACCATGGGTTGAGATTTAGTATGTGTGATTTAGTGTGTGAGAAAACTAATAAGCCACAGAGAGAAGTTTAAAGAATTTAGAAAGTGATTATTACTGATCAAATGTTGCAGTATGCAGTGGTATGTATGTATGTAGTGCTTTTTTGACTAAAGAAGGTTAGAGTACTGGTTGGTATAGAGGGCCTTGCTTTGAGTTACATGGATAAATTATGAATACTCAACAAATTTATAACTTTCTGGTTTGTTTTTTACTGCAGCACTGGTGGTAAAAAGTAAAAAAGAAAATGTGAGCTTGTCCCTCTGTCTCTCTTTTTTTTTTCTCTCTACCTAAACATAAACCCCTGCAGTCAGCAGTGGACTATGGGATTGAGGAAGCGCCAGATCGCAGCATCATTGTCGAAGGATTGCAGGCAACGAGGTGATAGGTCATTGTAAATATGTGGCCCAGAAAGCAGACAAACGAAATTTGATTCAGATTCAGCCTCGGCTCTGCTGTGTCGTGGTCAGATAGACTGGACAAGACAGGCAGGCGGATTGATTTTCTTCAATCTCTGCCTGCTGTCTTGGCTTTAAACTGGATATTCCAAATATTTGAATGACTCAGTAGCTACAGAAGAGTGGGAGATGTAAAATCAAGTGAACCTGCTGTGCTTTTTTTTTTATTCCTGTTGCTCAGAAGGCTTACCAAAAATCTGTAGCTGTACCTTGCATGAGGGAAAATAAGAAATGACAACAGTTTGACTTCCTTTCTCTCTTGTATATGCTAATGCTAAAGCTAGAGAGTGTATATTTAGTGAGCCAGTCCCAAAACAAAATTCATGTAAGGCTGTGGCCTGACTCACATTATTTCAGGCTTTATACCTTTTATACATCCAACAGCAGAATGAGAGGAGTTGTTCATTTCTTGATTTGTTGTTATTCATTGGAGGCTGAGTGTGCTTATACCCTTGGGCACCTTTTTCCATTTTCCACCTTATTTCATTGACGGTATACATAAAACAGGGTTCTGAGGTATATTAAACTTGAGTATAAAATTAATGTGATAAAATTCAGTGTTTCCTGTAGTACTTTTGTATTTAACAACATACATAACCCGGCTGCTTTAGAGGCTGCCTAACGGTCTCAATCAAAAGCGCTATGTTGTACGTACTGAAAGTGCCCTGCTTTGGTTATAATTCAGTCGCCTAATTTCTGTGCCCTCATTGCACTGCAGGATGTCGGTGGTCGGATTGGTCGGGTCGAGCTGGACGGGCCTCGAGGCCAAATCGGTCATAGGCCGATTAGTTTGCTGGCAGGTGCTCAAAGTCTCGTCCTCCTCCTCCTCCTCCTCCTACTCTTCTTTTCCTTCCTCCTTGCCAAATGGAAAACGGCAAATTCCTTGCTGGCTGTGAATACAGAAATGACGAAGATGCATGATGAAAACACCAGTAACACCACCCATCTTCAACGCCTGGAAGGAATGCAAACATATAGCAGCAGCAAAACTTTTAAAGGCTTTAAATATATCAGTTTATTTACCGCTGCCTTTTGTGCACGCTACAGGGTGGACAATCAGACTGCCAGCAGAAGTGGGATGTCAGCTGCTACTGTTGATCTGATAGCAACTATCGTGTAAACTACCTGCTGCTCTTTGCATCTGTATGTGACTGTCTGAGTGTGATTGTCAATCGCATTCGTAAACCAGTTTATAGTATTGCAGATGCTATTTAAAATAGAAATATTATATATGTTATGTGATGAAAACTAAAAGGAATGCCAGAACGCGGTGGTAAATATACAGTAAGTCTGAATGCAGGTGTATTTCGGCAACAGCATTTTCCTGACATGGGGTGCAATATTTCACACTCTGTTAGATATGTTGCCGTAAAACAAAAGCTTGGAAGCGTAATGATCTTATTTTTGTCCCCAGCTTTTCTTACATCCCCTATATCGAACTTCTGCAGTGATACTTTTCTTTCAATTTCTTTCTAGAATTACTTGTTTGTTTGTCTCTTCCATAATATCCAGAGGCGCCGGTAATGATGTAGGCACAGGTAAATATTAGGCTGCCTAGAGTCGGAGCTCTTTTGTGGTGATGTAACATACTACCCATTAGTTCACTTCTTTTAGTATTATTATTATTTTTATTATTTATTTATTTATTATTATATTTTGTGGGGCTGTTCTCATTCCTGGGCCTGTACATCTATCTTTGTTGTCGCTGCCTTGTTGGTTTTGTCTGTAGTGCTCATAATTTTATATTTGATTATTTCAACTCAGTTATTTGAGATTGAGAAAACAGCACTGTGCTCTGTGCTCTCCTTTCCATCCCTGACACAGTATGGCAGTATTAAAATAGAAAACAAAGGGTTGTCATGAACTGAAGTCTATTTAATATACTATAGTAGTGCTGATGTGTGTATGTGTCTCGGGATGCTACTAAGACAGAGCACCACTGAAAAAGCTGACCAGCTAGGTAGAACCATCAATACTACATTACCAGCTGAAAACCCTGAGTGTGTGTGTTTGTGTGGCAGGTACTGACAGGACATCAGCAGGATGTTTGCGTGTTGTTCTTGGTTATTTTCATTAGAGTTGTTTAGCCTCATTGTTAGGAGCTAATGGAAGCAGAGGATGATAATCTCACTGAATACCACTTACCACACAGCATATCCATAGTCTGAGTTAGTGTGTGTGTGTGTGTATCTGACGTGGTCAGACGTGTTTAACGTGATGTCAGACAGAGTAGGATTTGCAGTGCAAATCTGTTTCAAACACCAGAGATCTTCATAATGTCAGACGAAAGTAATGTGGTAAAGCCATCCTTTAATGACTAGTCGGTATATATAGCAGTCCCGCCAGTTAAAGAACGCTTACATGCAGCACGACAATGTTTATCTCTGCATGTCTACCTTTAAGACCTCTGGATTGAAACCCTTATGCTAATGAAGGCTGCATATGTTATTAGCTGCATTGCCTTGCATGTTAAATGACTATACAGATGGTTGAAATCTGGATTAGCAAGTTTTCTATCACCCATAATATATAATAACAATGTTTGGTTACATTGTAATGTTTTATGCCATAAATCTTTCATGCTGTGCCAACCCCAACATTTCTTTTGTTCAAGTGGAGTTTTACTGAATTTTGATCAGAAGTTTAAGATTTATTTCAGGAAATATGTTTGAAAATCTTATTTCTTCACAATTCAATTAGTATTCAGAACATCGCACAAATTCAGTAATGTGAGCCAGCAGCAAATAGCAGACATTATTTAAGGGCCTTTACATCCAGCCCCAGACCAGTATTTGTGACTAGGCAATATGATTTACTGAGAACTCACCTTCATACAAAATTAAATATCACCGTATGGGTCCACTTTCCTGCACTGTGCTTGTACTGTGTGAAATATGTCCACCTAAGCAAAATTGAGGTTGTCAAGTCCTTTAATTCACAAATAAGAGCCTAACTTTTCTATAAATTCAGAGGGATATATGGTTTTACCTCCATATAGATATAATGGACGGAGGTATAAGGCACAGGTATATCATGGTCACCACTTAGCTCAGCTACTGAGGGCTAAAGTCAAGGAGGAGAGTCACTGAGTAAAAAAGGAAACACAGGTTAGGGTTTCACTATAGGTCACATCTCACATGTCTGTTGCTAAGTCACGGCCTGCTGGGCCTTTCCTGCTTTTCTTTGTCAGTGACCTTTCATCAAGATCATAAAATATAACAAATTATCAATAATTGTTATGACTGAGGTTTGGACATAGCACAGTGACTGATACAGTGGCCCCTTTTTATTTATTGACGGATTGTGAATCAAGTGAATCCATTCATGAGAAAATCAATTGTTTCCGAATTCTAAGTTTGGTACAAATTGTAATGGTTCTTGTTCTACATTATACCTCTGTATCTTTACTTATTGAAGCTTAAGTATTTGTCCGTCCATTTGTATCTTCAGCACTTCCGTAGCTGATTGACTACCAGAGACATCAGATCCATGTCTGAAAAATACTGTCAGGTGCTACATTGTATAAATTGGAGCGGTAATGCTGACTTACTGAATAGATATACACTAAAATGCAATTCCAAGAAATCCAACAATAGTGCATTGGAGAGCATAGGAGCCAGTCAAGAGTTTATCAGGAAGTAGCTGACATAAAGGAGCTATCTCTGCTTGGAAAGGGTTATAACCAAAAGCTAGCAGAAGAATAACTCTGAGTGATGTAGGTGTTTTAGCTATGTGAAACAATATGCTATCAGAATCTATTCATGTTTCAACAAATACCAGCACTTCCACATGCCTGTGCATGCTTGATGCTGGGTGCATTTGATAGTTTGGCAGTTTCTGATGTAAACCTTATGAAGAGTTTCCATCATTTGTTCTGTCATCACAATGTAAATATCTCCAGTCCAAACACACTTAGAGCAAGTCAACAGCTTTGTGCGCAAACAATGCTGAGATGCAGCCTCAGCTCTGTTCCGTGGGAAACCGTTATTTATTACTCCACCTTGCCCAGAAATGCTCCTGTCATTACTCTGACTTCACTTTTTCTCCCATCACCGGGAGCACTGCCCAGCTATGTCTAGCAACACTGACTGTTGTCACAAAGAACCCCTCGGCCTCTTTGTCGTCACACACGTTATCGGCCCCAGCCTAATCATACTGTTTATCCTCAGCCTCACTGGAGCAGCACGACAAATAAACTATTTTATTGTTGAAATGACTGAAATCAGTTGTTAAAATTCATTTTATATTTTCATTTCATTTGACTGAGCTGTTGCGTTAATATGAGCTTTTGACCTGCCACTGTATTATCATTCATTCATTATCAATTCTATAAAAAATGTATAATTGTAGTTGTAATAATGATTTTAATAAAAAGTGAGCTTTTCTCATTGAGAGATAGAGATGAGTTTGTGCAAGCATGCTATTATGTAATTGTATGCTTGTTTGTGTAAGCAGTGTTTGCAAAGGCTCACAATACTGCTGGTCGCTTCTAAGAGATGTGGCTGACTAAAAAACATAAGGCCCTCTGCATTCAAGTTTAGTGGAGTGTGTGTAATTAAATGTCACGTCATTTAAGAATAGCTATACATTTGATCAATTTGTTCAGTCTACATATGGACTCCATCTTTGCATTTGATGTGCACATGCCAGGCATGATGGGAATATGTGCCGGTATGCAACCAGATGATTGTTTGGCGGATGCTTCTGTGTGCGCTATAGCCGATTTACGCCTGCTTGAAAAAGCAACCTCCTAAAAAGGCTGAGGAAGTCCGCGACACAGCAGCTTGATGGTGACAACAGCTGCTGCTGCTTCTACCTTCCTTATCTCCGTGTCTGCGTATAAGCTCGCTATTGAAGAAGAGGACGCGAAGCTGAGCAGCGGAGGCAAGGAGGGTAAGAGGGAGTTGAGGGGCAGAAACAAGACAGAACTGAGCCAATGTATTATTTGTTTAAAACCTGCATGGAGTAGCTGCAGGTTTAAAGTATTAGAAAACAGCCTGGTCGCTGCCAGGTATATCAGGTATGCCAGGTAGATAAAAACTCAGCTGCTCTTGGGAGAATATTAGACAAACTTGTAATATAAAACAGGGAGTCTTGGGCCTGTGGAAAGTTTTACAGAAAAGTTACAGTAAGTTTAGGCTACATGGAAGATATAGAAAAAGGTTACCGTAACTACAGCACCACCACATCAGTGATCGCCCAGTTTTACCAAACAAACTAAAAGTCATTAAGCCAAGTACCAGGCCCAGCTTGAACTCTCAATACTTATTTGCCGATTTTCTTGCTCTTTCTCTGACACTCGAGATGAACTCTTGACCCACTCAATTCAGCTAAATCCACTTGAAATGTTGGCTTGACATTGTCCATCCGTGTTGGTAATTCATTGCATTACTGACATTGTGAGACTCCTGTTATGTGTGCGCCCAATCTATCAAACAAACAACTGAAAGATTTGAAAATCCTACTTTGATCCATGTCTGGTACTGTGGATCAAATATTGACAGAGACTATACTAACTGTTTAAATTATTCTACTTCCTGCAGTAATAGTAATGATACATTGACAAGTTTATTTTTGTGAAGAAAGGCTACATTTATACATAATCATTAATATACAATGATGGGACAGGAAGTTGAATTATATAAGGCAGGTAATTAGCTGAGTAGAGATATAGGGTGGGCAATATGGACTGAGAAGGATCATTTTTTATGATGGATATTGGATTTATGTTAAATCTGCAGGGAAGCAAAGCCAGTCTTCATTGACAGATCTAATAACTCCCAGGATACATTTATAAGAAACTGATTTCAGGCATCAGGTTTGTACACCAATTTTGAAATCCGATTTTTAATGCTTTTTCCATAAAATACCACCTTGCTTGCTGTCTCTCTCCACACCTTCTTATCAAATCGCAAAATAAATGCCCCACTTGATCTAAACCTTCTACCTCCTCTCCTCCTCCTCTTGCTTCATATAACCTTCCTCTCTCAAGCGCCTTCTGCTCCTTCCCCATCTCTTTGCTCATTCCATCCTTCAGTCTCATTCTCCCCAATCCATCATCAACTCCTACATCGCACCTCCTGCCTTAAAACCCCGCTTTCGAGTATCCATCTCTCCAACCATTTGTCCTCACTGACCTTTCTTCCTCTCTCTTGCTACACACCTTTCATATCTCTTATATACACCTCCCTTGTTCCCCCTTGTTGCATCAATCTGGTCCATTTCTCCTCTTTCTCACACTGTCCCTCCATCTCTTCCCTCCTTCTCCCTCCTTGTCAGATTAGGCCTGAGTCATAAGGAAAAGAGAGAAAGAGAAAGATTGACGGTTGGATTAAAGGGGTGTGCGGGAATGAAATTCTCATGATCTCATTGTTTAGATGGGTCACATAAACATGGTGTATGTGTGTGTGTGTATGTGTGTGCACGCTAAGGGTGGCGTCCACTTGATCCCATGTAATGACAGGGAGCTGGCCAGGAATGCACTGGCCCTGCAGTGTTGCATGCTGGGAAAGTGTCTTTGGTGTGGTGATAGAGAGAGAGAGAGAGAGTTTAATGACTCAGTGTTTTACACTCTTATTGAATTCATCTATCAGTATATTGTAGTGTGGATTTGACAGCATGTTAAGTTACTGTATGATGATGGATAGAGTATACATGTATACAGATATATTCTAATAAGGAAAAAACCTGTAGAATTAGAGTAAAGATTGCTTTAATACAAAGACTGAACACCTCACACAGTGCTGTGACCCAGTAACGCAGTGTGTGGCATTACAATTTATTTAAATTAAGACATCATCCATAAAAATAGGTGATAGCATTAACAATTACTTACAAAAACATACGTGAAGTAAACAAGCTGTTTAATATTTCTAACCAAAAAGCATGAAACATTTGCAAAGCCGGTTCAGGTTCGAAATTTTGCTAAAGTACAACTATAAAAGTCAAAACTGGAAGCACTCACTATGGAGAATGGCTCCTGTCAGTGTTTTATCATTATATTTGTGGATCGTTATTATTGATGCATTAGTGTGTATGCAGTACTTAAATGTTGTAGTTAGTCAAGGTGGAGCTAATTTTACCTGCTATGTATACTTTGGGGTAGTTAATCTATAATAATGCATCCTTTGTTAAACTCATCTTGTAGGTAAAATCTGTTGAATAAATATAGTGGAGAATAAGTGGCATAAAATGAAAGTATTCAAATACAAGTGCCTAAAAATTTCACATATGCACATTGCATGAGTACATACAGTATACTTTGTTACTGGTTTTGTGAACCAAACACAACTAAGCTGCTGTAATGCTGCAAGGAGTTTGTATTTTATAACAGTAAAATGCAAATACTACTCATATATGACTGTGAATATTTGCCAAATGTTCAATGTATTTGATTATTACCACTTATCCCTAACCAAGTGTTTTAGTTGCTTAAACCTAATCCTGTGTTTTATACACCATCCACTCTGACCCACCTCTCTGTGACAGTATAAAGATGTCACGCTTAAATTGAAACAAAGCGTTGGCAACAGACCTTATCTAGGCATCACCAGCATTTCCATCAAAACATCATTGACAGAGCAAATAAGTGGCAAATAACCATATTTTTTAGCAGACAAGGCTGGCTCTGTGTATATTTGTCAGTAGTCTGCAGAGTGTAGAAGAGGCAGTGAGATGTAAGTGGCTGTTGTAAAGGTGACAGTGATTTATGTATGAACACCACCACTCAGAGACTCAAGGGAAAGTCAAAGTCACCGAGGTCTAGATTCAAGTGGTTGACTAAAAAAACAAAGCTTCATCATTTCATTACCTGCCATCAGCTGATCAGCCAGAATTTTTATAGCATGATGGATACGCTTCAACAGAACATTTTAACTGTGTGCCGTTATTGTTCTTGAAGCAAGCCTCTACTGAAAATCTCATTGTTATTATGATGGTTATTTTGTTGGACATGCTGCGTCCTGCTCCTTTAAAGGAGACAGAAGAGATGTCTAGATACACACACACGCAGACAGGTTAATGATTAACTCTGTGTGTGTGTCAACCGTCATAGACCACAAGGTGAAGGAGCGCTGAATGCCAATGTGGTGTGTAATAAATGCAGGGCACACGTTTTGTCTTTCTCAGTTTTCAGTGGCGCACACTTGAATGGTGACCTTGGGCTATATTGTTATTCATTAATGGACAGAGGCAGGCAGACTGCCGTCCCTCCTCTTATCTCTATGGGACACAAACCAGCTAGTGGGATGCCAGTAGCGTTCCTATCTTTCCTCACTGTAATAAGCATCGCTCTTTTAAATCAGCCGAGTGGAGAGATCAGACAGCAGCCTTGAGAGATAAAAGAAAGGTCCCGCTGTCGTGTCCATCAGGTGCTTAACACTTTCATGGACCATAAAGGTTATTATTTTGTGTGTTATTACTCTGTGTGTTTTTTTAATTCAGACTACGGGAATGAAAGATGAAAAAAGGATCAGCCAATGACATAACCTCTGGACGTGGAGAGAAATAAATGACAGGCCAATTTGTATTACTTGAAATAATAATTTGTGAGATACATAAGCTTTACTCATGTGAAATTGAATAGATTTTGATTCAAAGAAGGACTATATAGCTGATTATAGTTCATACCATTATAATAGATCATAGTTTAGAGCATGACTGTCAAAAATGTTTGACTTTTTGCACAATGGCCGATTACTGCTGATGATCCAGTGTTTGAGTTTTAAAGACCACAGGTGGAACAAAGTCATTGGGCTCTATGCAAGAGCAATCTTATCCTAAATCCCTGACTTTCCTCTGTGAGGTTGGTATAATCCTAACTGCAAAAAACATAAATTGCTCATTTCAACTTGCTAAAAATTATATTTCTAAAGCAAAGTGATCCATGATTAAATGTGAGGCAGTGAAGGGAACATAACAGTCATGGAATTGGACAAAAGAACACCTGACTATGATGTTAACAGAGGATCCTCTCTGTAATAGCGACTTAAAGACTCAGAGTCAGCTGTTGGAAAAAAAACTCGAAGTAGAAGATAACTGGTGAATCTGATAAGTCACTCCTACGTGCCAATTAGGATCAAATCTGTTTATATCATGGCTATGAAGGCCTGGGTACCAAGAGAAGTCCAAGCCTAAACTATGTGCTTTGAGTGCTAAATAAGTCATTATACACCATTAAGCAAATGTTTAAACAAGAATTAGTATCGTAGATTTACAGAAATCATACATGCATTCATAAAAATGAATTTATTACTTTTGAAATAAGCTTGAGAACATTTAAAAGCAAAGTGATCAGGTGTGCCTCGGTATGGTGTTACTGTGTCACAATTACAATCGTTTGTAATCGCTGAGTTTTGTGCGCTGCTGTCTGGTTTTTGTCGACCACAGCAGACTCTCCATCGGAACGTGACGATCTGAGTCATCGTCTGTTGTCTGTCTGCTGGTCTGCGCCGCCAAATGCACCTTTCCCTTCTGCATGTGGATGTGATGAGCTGCTGTCAGATTGATTTGTCAGTTAACAGGAAAAAGATGATGATTCTCTGCACACTGTATTATCATAATTTTTTATCTTTGGGCTTTGGGAAGATATTAAGTGGAGTTACAAGTAGTAGACTCGAAGACCTCTCCCAGTCCATTGGAGATATAAATATATACGATAACAGTGTAAGTTCTTAAGAACGAAGAAGAAGTGACTTTAAGAGCATAAATAAGCAGAAGTTGTAGAAACTTTTTAGATGTTTCTTTTGCTTGTGTGTTGTTGTAGTATGAGAGCTTATGTTTCAAAGTTTGAGTCCCCTCTGAGATAGCAAACTGTTCATAACAATTTCAGCTCTGAAAGTTGAATGGGTGGGCAAGTCACTGGAGGTGGAATCAGTGAAGTGCAGAAGTAAATTACAAGCTTAGAAGTAAAAGGTCCTGAGTGTCCTTCACATACACCCCACTCACAAAGTTAAGAATGCAGACTTGTTTAATAAACCATCTTTTTCCGTTTCCTTGCATATTTATTATGCACCTCTGCCTCAGAGTGTGAGTGTTAGTGAACTGAATTGCTCTCTTTGCTACTTCTGAAGAAGGATGACACAGTTTTACTCAGTTTTGCTGGCTCCAAAAGATCAGATTTAAGAAATGAATTGGGTTCGCCTGTAGTCTGAACTTAAATCTCCACAGAAGATAACAGATATACAAGAACAACAAAGGGGTTAGTGGAAAGCATCATGGGTAATCACCACAGTCTTTGTCCTGTCTTGCATCCCTTTATGAAACAAGTAATAATAATAAAATGGGAATTTGTGGACCTTGGCAAAAGTTCTTTCCCTCTCCCCCGCTTCTTCATTCATTCCTCGCTTTCAGCCCCTGTGCCTCTTGGCTCCACTCCATTCTCATAGATCCCTGGTTCCCTTTATTATCATGTCAATTCTAAATTAGGCAACTCCCTCCTCAATCACTTTATCCAATCTCTTAAGCCAAAAGGTCCACCACTCCCTTCTCTTACTCACACAGGAACCAATCATTTGTCAATGTTTCCTTCGCCAATCCAATCAGCTGCTCCTGCAGTCTGCTGCTTCCAGCTTCTGAAACTGTTGCCAACATCCAGCCACCACCTTACACACTAACACCATCAAGACTCCATCTAGAACTACATTTTAGCAACAAGTCCTTGTCATCTTCGGAGGCTCTCCTTTCCTAATCTGGTGCTAAAGGCTGACTCTCTGCATTTTATATTACAAAGGAACGAATAGTATCTCTATGTTTAACTATGAACTATGTGTGATAGTGAGGAGCCAGTGCCATGGAAGCCGTTACACTGCTTTATCATCATGTTGCAGTCTGCACTGCACAAGATAAGACAACAAACAGCTGGTCTCTGCCATGTTATTGAAGAAACATGAACCCCTTTATTTTTGCAGGCAGCACTGTTATTTTGCTCGCTCCCATCCACATTTGTTGTTCTGTGCTCTCCTGTCAAAGTGTGTCATGTCAAATATAGTGATGGAGGAAAACTACATTTGATGTCCAGTCAGGGCAGAAGAACTGAGGTGCTGCAGAGTTGGCACATTACTTCCAGTGATTTTGGTTTGTTTCTTCCACTGCCCCGACTTTAAGATGTCCACTAATCTAAGAGCGTCCCATTTGAAGATCACCAGTCTGGGATTTTATTCATGATTTATTCACCGCAAAAGTCACAACATTTCAGAGCTGGCATCAGGATTGATTCCTAAAAACTATTATCCAAAAGCTCCCAGTGATGCACAACACTAGATATCCCAAAATAGCTTCTGTCTGTAATAAATTGTGACAGGAAATTGAATGCGCCGACAGATAAAAGGGTTCTTCATTAATGTGTCCTTTTCTCATCCTGAGATGGGTCTGTGACCAGACCAGTATGAAATTACAAGAGGGCAACAAGGCCTTTTATATCTTGCCAACCACAAAAGTACGTTTGATGTGTGTGGATGCATGTGCATTCATGTGTGTGTGTAGAGCCTAAGGTAGGACAAGGGTCATCAAAGAGTCCTTGCATCAAAGCTTCAAAATTGCTTCTTTCGGCTGTCACTGCTTTGCTTCTTTCAGAGCATGAGAGCAGGCACATATGATGAAATGTTAGCATGTAAAAAAAATTACATCAGCATGTTGGCATTGGGATTGTGAGGATGTTAGCATATTAGCATTTAGTGTGCATAGCCTCAAAGGCCCTGTTCATAGCTAGGAATAGCATCCTGGGTGATCCAATCATAGGTCGACGGCTGTGAGTAGAAGTGTGAATGTACCCAAGATGCATTGTGCACGCATTGAGATTGGACTGCCAGACCACAGTCAGAGGTGGTCTGGGCTGCATATGACCACATTCTTGTAGCATTGTGTAAGCGTGTGTGTTCTGGGCCACACTGAAGAAACACAACAACGCATTTGGTTTTCACAAACAGAAATAATGTTTGTGTTTATTTGTATAGAAAGTGGGAAGGTGAAATCTGATCACAAGAGGTCACTCAAGATGCATGTGGAGATGTATTCTAATTCCAAGTGTGAACTGACGTACTTGGCTCACCCGAGACTCATGCCAGGTGTAGACAGGGCTAAAGAGCCTCTAGCGTTGCTCTATCTAGTCTTGTTGTTAGAGATCCTCATAATTCTTTGCTAACACGGTTGAAAGGAGATTAATCTAAGAAGTCTGCCTTTGTGATGTTCATACTGAGAAAGTAATGTAATTGGCAAATCTAACCCTGTAGACACACAGTCAGCAAACTGGGGCACCATGATATCAAAAAATCAAGTACAACTTCTTGCACTGAATAAGACAGAGGACTGGAATTAATGATAACCCAAAGCTTTTGGGAATGTGGAAAAATACAGTCAGAAATGTATGAAACTATAGCATGTTTTCAAAAATTGTAGACAGTAATGTAACATATACATCATCTGGCATCTTACAGTGTAATTATTTAAGATGGAACTTTTTGTCATGTTGTTCCAGGATCCTGGGACACACTTCTCTGAAACTCTTTCAGTCAGAAGTCAGAACTAAGCCTCAAACTTTTAATGTCATCAAGTATTCAGTCTTGCGTTGCTCCCTGGAGAAATGCTCATGCTCATAAATAGTGATTAGACTCAACCATCAGAATAAAGTTTATGAATTCTTAAATCTTGTGGCATTCAACTTGAGGATATCTTTTTCCGTTCCTGTCATTTCACGTGTCATTGACATTATTAAGATTTTGTTAAGGCTTGACCATTTGTGTGCATGCACACACATTGGACTCTGACTTGTCGTTAGGTTTTGATGACAGGCTCTCAAGAGTCCTTGGGTACTCTTTCTCCCACAAGTCTGAAATGACAAAACACAACAAAATGTTTATAAGCCTTTTATTTCTTCCCGTCAATAGAAGAGAAAAAAAAAACATGATGCAGAGCCAACGCAAATGTTCCCTTCTGGGTGAGTAAAAAGGAAGCCGTCTGTGGTCCACAGGACTAATGCATGCTTGCATCATGGTGATGGTGCCGCTTACGAGAGTGGACACGTACAAGCTCACTTAGTAAAACCAAACGATGGGGGGGGGGGGGGGGGGGGAGAAAAACCTGAGAGACGGGGTCTTACTCCCATCAGCGTCCCATTCTGCAGAGTCAGCTTTCCTCTGCCCATCACCACTCTCTTGCCCCCCTCCCCTCCTCCCTCCTCTGTCTCTCTCAGTTGCTTTCTCTTTACAACCAAAGCACTTTTACACTCCTTTTTTTGTCCCTCCTCCATCTTTCATCTTGATTTCCTCCTCTCGTAGCCCTCCTTGCTCTGCATCCTCCCTCCATCCCTCTCCTCTGCCCCTGCAAAGAGACTTGCAGCCCTGATGAACAGAGGGCAAAGCCAGAGCCCGAGAGCATCCGTCATCCATTCGCTTTGTCCCTCCCCCCGCCCCCCTCCCTCCCCTCTCTATTCCATCCCTCTTCATTCTCTCTCCCTCCTCTCTTCTCCCCTGCTCACCGCGGTTAGGATCACTGCACTTCTCCATGCGCTGAGATGGAGAGCACACACAGAGGTCTTACTGCAGCCCAACTAAGCCAGGTGGAGAGCAGCAGAGAGGGCTGACTGGTCCCAGAGACGGCAGAGAGGTGGGAGGTGACCCTCACTCTCTCTGTCATCACTTAGGAACGCAACATTGTGGAAAGACAGGCAACTGGACAGTCTGCGCACCAGATGGGGCATTCAACAAGGGTGATACTTGCTGCCTTTTGAGTTCATTTTCTCAAACCGCAGAACATTCTGCATTCTGTGTTCGACAGGCTTTCTGTTCACTCTTGATATGGATCCGGGTTGAAACTGGGATTGCGTAAGTTTTTCAATGTGAAGGGATATGGATGTGGATATAGAATGCTGATGCGGAGGACCTGAGCTTTGGGACATAAAGCTGTGTAGCAGGAGCACATGGACATGTTTGGTTTCTCCAAGATGCCAAAGCTGTCTGGGTGAGTGTGTGTGTTGAGTTTTACAATTTTTCTTGGTGACAAGTAAATGTAGTAAATAGAAGTTCCTCATGGTGGTGTGCACACCTTTATGATCGCACACCTGCATGTCACTTAATGTGTGATTCTCTGAGGGTGCTGCATGTCATGTATCTGAATGTTTTTTTTATTTATTTATTATTTCTAGACAAAAATATATTTAGAACAACGTCAAGATAATCCATCCAAGATGATACCAGGTGGAATTGTTTCAACAATATGACATTTTTGCACTTGCAGGGTTGGAAAAGCAACTGAACTGAATGAAACCTGCATTGACTTTATCCACAGTTGTGTATTTTCCCCAAAAAAGTTTAATGACTTTGACAACTGAAAAGGCTGGAGAGAGTGTTTGATGGAGCTGCATCTGATGTGTGTGATGCACAGAACAGACTGTATGTGACCTGAGGTGCCTTAATATCAGAGGCATTGATTGGGTTGTTATTGATGTATTCTCTTTTTGTGAGCTAGTAGAGGCCTGACTGTGTTTTTTTTTTCTTGTATTGTTTGTGGTGTTTGATTAACCAAGAAATCACTGTAGTGGGATCTATAAGGTATACTGAGATATGGATACAGACAACAACAACAAAAAGAGGCTCAGTGAATGTGGGAAATGAAAGGAGGAACAGAATCAAAGAGTCCAAGGAGCAACCAGATAGTGCTGGGGATTAAGAAAAGAGATAAGGAAACGAGAGGACGGACATTGGTTACTGAAAAGGATGGGAACACAAAGTGAGCCAGTGGAGAGCACAGAGGCAAGGGAAGAGTTGTAACAAGACTACTAAGTACTTGAAACACAGTCTGGTTTAAAACTCTATTTCAGAACAGAAACTCTGTCCAGTCCTCATAACACAAAACCACACCCACTTAGTAGCAGTTCACAGGCAAAAGTTTCAGACATCACATGAAAGGTCTAATTGGACAATTAAACTTCATCTTCATCAAGTGTAGCAGTTACATACCAAACAGTTTGAAATTAACCAACCTCAGGCCTGAAATGTAAAGAAACGCTAAGAAGTCTTAAGACAGAGCTGCTGTTCTAATGAAGAGCTCAGCATACAACAATCCCTGCTCACTGTGGTTCTATATACCACATACACACACACACTACATGATACACATGTACATAAATGCACGTTTGCATGATCCTTGACTCATGTGGTCACATCATTAAGCCCGCTAAACATGGCTCATGACAAATCTTTTAAACCTACACACATAGACTCATTCAGGAGGTTAGCATCTGGAGTGTATCATCTACTCTTCTCGGAGAGAGGGAAGAAAAGAAAGAAAGAATAGTTCAGACTTCAAATGAGTGACATAGCGATTCTTTATTCTCCACATTCTGATGCTGGTTCTGTTCATACTGCATGCATATTTACTGCATAGTCTTTCAAGTTGATACAAATCCCATGGAAGCAATTCTGAAGCAGACACAGTCTGTTGTGTATTGATTCATCATATACCGTACCTGTTGCGAGCAGTAGTGCACTATTGATATGTTGGTGGATTGCATCAAGACTGTAAAACACAAAACTTCATGAAGTTTTCAAGTCATGAACTGGAGAGCCAAACTCTGTCCTACTGGTAGTCTAATCTCAAACTCTTAATACTCTTAATGTTCAAAGGGGGAATACAGCACATTTAGTTGACATTTGAAAGCACTGAAAATCAGCATTCCATTATCTGGAACCTTAAGGTATCCTGATGGTCAGGTGACATCCTGCTAACTCTGTATTTGGTTCAGTCATGTAGTTTTTGTTTCCTACTTGTGATTTTCAGCAAAACTGAAGTTGATATTTTACTTAGGCATGACACAAGGCATGAGATATATGCTAATTAGTGCATTTTAAAGGTGCTTGTTAGCTGGTTCCTTTAGAATAGAACAACAAAGTCAGTGTTAGGAGGAGGTTGGGGTGGATGGATGGGTTTGACAAAACACAGGCCTGTCACACAGGAGACCGTTGTTTGTTTCCCCCGTGAAACCAATAATCAGCGTTGTTTCTTTTATCCGCGACTGTTCCGCAACCTTAACCACATGTTTATTCTTGTACCCATGATGACAAAGGTCCTCTAACCCTTAGGGAGTAGTACTTATTTTAACCCAAACCACGCTCTTTTCCTAAACCTAACCAAGTAGTTTTTATGCATAAACCTTACCAAAATGTGACTGTTCCACAACTGTTACTGCATGTTTATTATCGTTACCATGGCGACTAAGGTCCAATACGCCTGCCGCAAGTACACTCCTATGGGTCGTATCCGTGGGTAGAAACAAACAAGTAGTAATTTTGAGTAATGGTGTCCCGAGCAGAGAATGAAGTCACACTCCCGCTATGAGTGTTATTGTCCAAGTTCTTTTTTTTTTTGGTAGCCGGTCCGGCTGTGCATGCATGTCATTGCATATAAGTACCTCCCATTGGCTGAAGAGAGGCCGGAGGTGTGGCCTATGAGGCATTTGTTCTGATCTGACATGCTGGTGCTCTAGTGCGACATCTAGTGGCAGTGATTGTTTTATATATTACTTTTAAATCTGTGGCTTTGTACTCAATACGTCACTCCATCCATCAGCCTTGTCTCGCTGTATCCTTTTTATTTAAAAAACTTTTTGAAAAAACAAAAAGAAAAGCAAATCATAAGGAGAGAGATCAACAGTTAGAGTGTTCCATTAATGAGTTTTTCACAGACTTTATTTTCCAAACAACACATAAAGTGGAGAACATTCTGATGTTGCACATTAATGTAGATGAATGTGTCACAGAGCCCAGAAGCAAGTGTTGCATATTATCACATTTTTATCTTTATTTGACTCCTGATTTGAATAAATAGCCTCCATTTCTCATAAGAACTCCTTCCCCTCCCCTGTTTGTCTTACCCTCCTGAGAACCACTCGCCCCTTTCCTTATGCTTCATTTTGTCAGCCAGTTATAATATTCACCACGCCCACATTTACACATTTGGCTCCATGTGTTGTCAACAGACTGTAAAATAGCGAAAATTAATAATTGTGTAACATTAACAAGCACCAAGAGGGTATTTGTGTCACTGGCAAGCTAGCTGCACTTTGCTTGTACCCAGATGGCCGGTGTGCATCCATGAGCTGTCATAATACACTTTCGGAGCCCCCTGTTTGCAAACGGCAAACAAGCCAAATTTGCTTCATAAACTTTAATGAGAAGTTACGGATCATTTATCACCTTTTAATGCTTGCAATAAATCGTTCATTGAAAGATGGGAAATGAAAGAGCTGCGGCAGGTGAGAGAGGTCTGCGATCTCTCTGTTTGGTTTTTTTGCTGCTTTTATTCCAACCGACAGTTTGATCATCACACATCTGGTTTTATATTGGGAACATTAACCCTCTTATCCGTTTCAATCCCAAAGACAAAGACAGGACCCGTATCAGTGTTTGTAGTGTGGGAAAATCTTGGCTTTGGCGTGTCGGCATTTGGCAGTGAAACTAGCCAGCAGGGCTTGTTTGTGTTCTGAATATCAGATTACAGTAATGCGTGCCAAATTGCCTTCTGCTTTATGCCAATGCATGCTGCTACTTCAGAGGGCAAAGTTCCATTGTACTGAGAGCCATCTGACAAGTGGTGGTGTCTGTGATTTTCAGTTTTGAGTAAGTCGGGGGTCTCATTACTTAAAGTGAACTGAAACTATTTCAGAATCAGACTTAAGACAGTGTGAAGTATAATATCTGTTTTAGCTAGATTCATAGCATAGTATGCATTTTTTTTGAAGGCAGTTTAACTAATAAATTCAGGCCTCAAGATCAACCTGTCAAAAAAAAGCACAAGGAGAGGAAGATTTCTACAAATATGTATACAGATTTAGACTAGAAAGATCCCTGTTGTTTTTAATTGTATAATAATTATTTCATTCATCAACCCTATCCCCAGACAAGATTATTGGAGTCTTCCGCAAAACCCTGCAGTATGTTTGATAGCAAGGTTTTTATTTTTGTTTTTTTACATGCATTGCCAACATTTTTTTGATTCTCACTCTCTACAAGATTTGCATATGATAATACAGGATGTTTAAGGTTTAGGAACAATTGTTGATTGCAAGTAAATTCATTAAGGTGTGGTTAGGGTTAGGCAACTAAAAGACCCTGGTTAGAGGTTAGGATGACTGGAACTCTAATCTCCTATATGAAAGTAAAGTCAAGTCAGTTTTTATGTATATAGTGCCAAATCACAATACACAGCAGTTCCCACCATGCACCAGCACTAGGTGACAGTGGCAAGGAAAAACTTCCTTTTAAGAGGCAGAAACTTCAAGCAGAACAGGACTCTGGGTGGGCGTCCATCTGCTTAAACCGGTTGGGGTTCGGGGGGGGGGGGGGGGGTGTACAGGGGAAAGAGAACAGGGCACAATGCAGATTCCATATGGATGTAATTTCCAGAATTCTGAGCTGTCATTTCCATTTCTATCACCATGAACCCTGCATTTAGTCTTTACACCAAGCTAATTCCTTGCTGGATCTAGCTTCATAGTCAGCAAACAGATACTGAACGAGAGTGGTATCACTGTTGTCATCTAACACTCTGTATGAATGCAAATAACTTTATATAAGGCTTTAGCAGTTTGAGGTGTTTAAATTGAGTGCACTTCTTCCAAAGTTATGGTCTTTTTAGTACGTAATTCCCTTTATAGCGACCAATAACCAACAGCTTTCAATTTACCTGCACATTAGATGTCTCTGTAGTTTGTAATATCAGCCACATGCATTTTCCCACAATTTCGGAGTCATTGGGTGTAGGAGGGCACGCCTCTGCACATAGCACATATGTCAAAACACAAATCAGAGGCTAGAGAGAAGAAAAATAACATCAGGCTACAGGGCAACCGCCCCTCCACTACATTTCTCTCTTTCTCACTCCCTGCCTGTAACCCTTAAAGTTGCACGATTTTCTTGATTTGAGTCTGGATAATCCTCCTAAGGGATTTGGTCGGTGATCACTGCAGGAGGGGCTGGCAGGGTGAACACCCTGTTGGCTGTTTCATTCAGTATATGAAATCAAATCACACATCTCCCGCTCCCTCTCCCCCTCCCTTACCTATCTGTCTACGTTATATGGCAGCACATCCATCCACCTATCTGTGCATCTATCCCTGCCTGTAATTTAAACTAGGTACAGTCAGCTTCACAGCTTTATATTAAGAACGATGTGGTTTTTGACTGTGTCAGGATGCTGAAATATACTCGAAGGCAAGTTTTGTTTATGCATTTGTTTAAAAAAGATGCATTTTTTAAAAGTGTAAAGTCACTGTAGCAACTTTAATTGCAGCCCTGTAGAATAAAACATTTCTAATCTCTCAGTGATTATTTGATAAAGGATACCAGCTCTGAAATGGAATGTTTTAATCAGTCCTTCATTCTGCAGGAATTCATTTCCTGGTGAACACTAATATTCTGTTATGTTATGATTACCACATTTTACTCCTTGTAATTCCAGTCATCGCTCCCACCAGATAATACTGAAAGACTGGAGCGACGTGCTTCATGCTTCATCCCCTTTTGACGAGAGACTAAATTTGATCAATTATGCAAATGAAGCAAAAACCCCATTTTGTTTCTCGCCGCCGCTCAGATCCCAACTTCCTTCCCTCGTCTCTGCCTCGCAAAAAAATAAAATAAAAATACAACAAATAGCTTTTAGAGTGAGCGTCATCTCCCTACGACGTTTTGAATCTCAAACAGCAAGCGCACAGAAATTCAGGGACAATGTGCCAGCTGATCAGTGATGCAAAAAGGGACGCCCATATTGAATTTTCGCCCACAGGAGTGCGTCACATGTTCTGTAAATGCTAAGAGAATTTGACATACAGCACATGTTTCTCTGTTAGCACTTTCATGTCTCATGTATTCTGCAGGAAGCACCAGTTAGGAGGCAACACTGCTTGGTGCATTATTTAATGACACATAGGTGCATAGGCTTTTGCTGCATAAATGGATAATTGCCTTGTTGTTACCATATACCATACTGTTTAAGTTCAGTTCAAAGCATCTCTATGTGCTGAAACAACCCTTTTTCCCTAATGCCCATCATAACAAGGCATGTAATGGTGTTTGGCCTTAGGTTGAACCCCTGTAACAATCCCTGAGAACAAAGGCACCAAATCCATCCATGTATCCCTAGATGATTCACTCCAGTGACTGATTTTCTTTCTGAAGTTTTGACTTTATTCTAACTCTACAGTAGACTTTGTGATGAGTTAGCAGCTGGCTATAATATCATATCTTTTAACTGAATATTTATTCGTTGAGTGTATTCAGGTTGAGTTTTTAGAATTATTTAAGGGAACGCACAGATGGAGACAAAGGGAAAACCTGGATAAAGAAGACTTATTTGAGATTTTGGAGCAGCATGTCCAACAGCCACTATCTTTAGGAGAAAAAATGAGGGACTATGTTTTGGAAGAATTGTGTTCACCCGTCCATTCCAGTAGTCTCTTTTAACCTCATAATATTTTAGATGTGATGTGGAATTCTGCAGTTTTGGCTCTCATCTGTTTCCTTTTCTTTTCACATAACACAGAAGGCAACACTGAAGTTTGTCGTCAGCATGTGGTTGCTAGGAAACCAGCAAAAACACTCCAGAGTTTGTATTGATTAAATAAACCAGATATCACGTTAATAAGTGAGGTTTAGAGGCGCTGGTGGCAGACTCTGACGGAGCCATGCTAGGTGTTTCCCCTGTTTCCAGTCTTCATGCTAAACTAAGCTAACTATTTCCTGGGTCTTGCATCATGTGAAGTGTACACGCTCGAGAGTAGTATTGATCTTCTTAGTTAACTGTCAGCACTTTAGTAAATAAAGTGCATTTCAAATGTCAAACTATTCCTTTAAAAAAAGACTTGTGCAGAAATTGTCTTTACATATGAATTTGTGCAGGAATATTAACACAAAAAGACACTAAGAAGGCCCCAGATAAAGAGAAAAACAAGTTACATTTCCAGTCCATGTGCAGAGCGACGTGCACGTTTCAATGTACTGTACCTTTGCCCTCCAGTTTCTGTACCATTTACTCTTACAGCTGCTGTTGTTCCCGTTTTAGATAAATGCTCATAGATGCATTCATAGTGTATGCTAAAGTGTTAGCATTAAACATAAAGGACACATGGGGGATTTTGGCATATGTGTTCTCATTATATAACAAGTAACATGACCTCCAAAATTCTGAATTTTTAAGTGATCTCTAAAATACATAGGAATCTGTCCACTCCCATTCTGTTAAATAGAATGGCCAGGGTCAGTGAATGAGGAAGTTTCATGAACACACTCATACTGTACATGCCTCTTGCCAAGTGCATACTCAATAATTGATCACTTTAGCTCGCTTTTACTACACACAGTGAGCAATTCTGCGGTTGTAGGACATAAGGGAAGTTAAAAATATCTTCTGCATCTCACATTTTATATTCTTTCTCTCTCACTCACACACAAACACTGGTACTCTGGGTGAGATTTGCAATAGGAGAGGGAGAAAGCGCTGTGGAACAAGTGAATCAAACATGACAGAAAAAATGTGGAATTAATGAGTCCTTGTCATTTATCTTTAATGTCAGTTGTTCAAACGGTGAAATATTATTTATTCATGTAAATTTGTTTTGCGTTTGTATCAAGGAGATGGTTTCACATCAGTTGGGGTTTCCCATATTTGACTGTCGCATAAGTTGTCAGTTCTAGTGAAGTAGATTCACTCATTCATTTTTTAATTATCTGCCAAAAAACTGCCTAGAATTGGAATTCAGGGGATTGATAAATAAGATTTATGTAAATTTAGTCAAAAATGTGTAAAGATAACTGAGTGACAACACAGGTGATGGATGAGCCCACGCTGAAATCAGCCAGTTGTTTGTTTGCTGATACATCTGTTTGCCAAACAGGCTAGGGGAGCGATTAGTTCTGCTCCAAATACCATCACATAATACTTAAGTGCCACTGTGTATTCTCAGAGCCACACTGTCACACATACATGCACCAACTGTACTGTAAACCTACACACAATACAGTACTCACACATGTCCATACTTGTACTGGGAGGCATGCTGTGTGAGTATGTGTGTAAACATGGAGGTCAGGAGTCCTAAACCCATTCCTCCACTGATTTAGCGTGGTTATTACTTCCTCTAATTGGACTGAAATGAATTGACTAATTCAATTTGAAGTAAATTGGAAAGTCAGACATCAGTTCATCCCTCCTGGTGATCTGACTGTAGCAGTGAAGCTGGCTAGATATGTATTATAGTTATAACTGAGCTGCATGTTTTTCATGTGTAAGTGCAACAAATTGGAAGATTGTCACTGGTTGGAACAAAAAAAAAATCTTAGCAAACTGCGTATTACTCAGTTTCATGCCATGTGCTGTGTTTATGTGAGGAAGTCTTTCTAATTTAGAAAAATGTACCCAGAGGCTTGTACTCTGCAAAGGCCAGAGCCAAATTCATTTTATTTTATCATTTGTTGATGGACGTGCTTAGGCTCCTGCCATTCTTTAACTCCATTCACAAATCAAGGGACGCACAAGTGTTCAAATACACATGATTCTGAAATATCAGCAACTCCACAACCATACATTGATTAACCTGTGAGCGCATGAGAGAAAACATGGCCCCAGTAAATAATAAAATTAACTAATTCCAACCTTGGTTTTACAAGACTGTGTCCCTCCTTGCACTGAACTTATGAGCAAGTTTTGGGTGCAGGAACTTTACAGTTTTTTTGAAATATGGCCATTGTGTAGAACGCATTACAAGACTGCATAAGATTGAAAAGAATACAGCTACAGTAAGTTGCAAGTTTTGATGTGATCCTGTGTGAGAAATGACTGCTTTGGTGTTTAGTGGCCACCGTGATTGTCATTAATATTACAACATTTGGTAATAACTTGGCTTCACATGGTGGGAACCAGTAGCTAAACTTGCAAAATACAAAGTTATAGATTCTGAGCTGGAGTCTGGATGTCTGAGGCTTAGCATGAATACTGGAAACAACACACCCACCAACACCTCTAAATCTGTCTATGTACAGGTAGCAAATCAGGCAACATTCTAGTCTCCATCTCTGTTCAGGTCTGGGTTAAACAGATGAGATACAGTGTGTTCATTAGTCAGCTTTAAAAGCATTGGTAGATGTACTTTTTTCACTTTGAAGCGTTGAACTATTCCTTTATTTAACAATGTCTCTAAGTGCATAATTTCTCAAAGTGCTTCATAAAACACTCAACAGTATGGCAACATGTTTATCGGTGGCATATTCTACCCTACTGCACACTACTTTCTTCCCCCTTTTTTTTTTTTCTGCAGATGCATTCAGGGGGTAAAGAGATTTTCATTCCGACGTTATGATTCAAGAAGCAAGACATGAGCATAAGTGTTTCTCATTCATCCTAATGATCACCGTCCTCCTGTGTAATCTTATTTAGGGAGCGTTTAGCGACGCTTGTTCTGCCGTGGTATTTTTAGCCTGTGGAATTATGCTCCGATGTTCGGCGCAGATGTTCCAGTCGGCTGTAATGTTTTCCGCCTGTATATATTATGACATGGACTGAATGCACCCAGTGACAAATGAAGTCGCTCCAGTGTGTTTAGCAGTTTATGTATACACACGCTCCACGTCCCCGGATTCTGAACGCATGTGTACACAAACGCAGCTACTGTACACACACTGTGCTCTTTCTTTAACCTCTCAATTGACTTGAACCAAATAGATGGAGGTAGTCAATGCTTGGTCGTCATTACATCACGCAAGTACAGCCAACCAACCAGAAACTGGTAGTGAAACTCCCCGTAGGCATGACCTCAGCCAAAGTACTACTCCCTAGTATAAACATGAACAAGAATAAAGGACTCTGACACTGAAAGCTGAATTTAGTTTTTTGAGATCTAGACCAAATAATAATGTGATAAATAAAAGGTTTTAAAACTTTCTCTGCACTGTGATGCCTTTACTAACACTCAGTCACTGCTGTGTATACACGATAATGTTTGTCTAAGACCATACAATCAAAAGTCTTGATTTTCCAATCGTTTCGTAGTTGCCTTTAGCTCTCTCTGGGGATCCATCCATTTGATCCTGGTCTTTAAGTTGCCTCCCAGAGCATACTCCTGGATCCATTAATGGACAGCCTGAAGGTGCAGGTTACAATGGAAATTCAGTGTTTTATTATTTGCTTTATTTTCTCTGAAATTTATGCGACACCTACAATAAGGGTGCAGGAATTTGTCTTGGCTAAATTTATAGAGCGATGCTGGCAAATATTAACTGCAGACCAACAGTGGTGCATTTTTATATAGAATACAATTATTACAGTAAAAGTTTGTCTTTACTTGTACGTGAGTTCTTGTGTTGTTCCATCTGAGCTTTAGGGCGAATCTAAAAACCACTGATTCAACAACAGCACAAACCTAATTCGAACACAAATCATCTTTTAAAAACATAATTTAAAACTTGCTCTGTTGCCCTTTGTTGCTTCCTGCCCCTTGGTTCCACTGGGCTTTATGTGACATTTACAAAGAATCAATGGGGTGTTGGTGCTGTGGACTGTGTCGTCCCACAGAGATGTACTGCCGAGCTGCAAAGGTTTACGCTGTAAAGTGTTCTAGGTCTGCTGCTGATACAGATACAGTGGAGACTAATAGTGTGTCACACAGTGACAGCTTGTAAACACAAGTGAAGTACAAGCGTGAGAGAGTATTCCTTGTTTTACTTGGGACCACAGTATATTTCATCACTTTCATCTTGTCTTGATACATCTGAGTGTATTTTAGCTCTTAGATGCCTTCCAGACCAAAAAACTATATGAATATTACATGAGTAAGTATATTCTATGGGCTTGGTGAAATACATCCAAACTCATCTATGCAAGGTATTATGTCATTATGGTCAAAATAAATGACCCTCTGGTGTGTCTTCTATATCTATATCATCTATATCAGATATTTAAAGACTAAAGGTAATAGATCTAAAGCAGTACTTCTACTGAACAAGCCCGACCTGACCTCCTATTGCATTGTAAGGGTCATGCTACTTATTGATCTTTGTTTCAGCTCTGCCATTTTCATCACACCATCAATCCTCTCAGTCAATCAAAGCTGTGACTTACACAGCTCCCAAAGGTCAACGCAAAATGTACAAAACAGACATTTTACATTCATGTGTGATTAGTTAGAATAAACATTTTCTCCTCTTGCAAAAAAGCTTTTATTCTGAAGAGAAATGTGACGTTTCGACACACTCACGCTCTTGTCTCAGGCCGTTAAATGCCATTTGCAGTGCAGTTAAGGACAGTCATTGAGCAGAGATGTGCTTGTGTGTGTGTGTGTTTTGCTACAGCCCAGAGTCTGGCTATCAGCCTGTGGTGTAGTCCAAATCTTCGCATTGGGAAAGGACAGGGTGTGCCTAGTTCTAGTCTGGTACACTCACAGTGTGAGTGTCTAAGTGTGTGAGAAAGCAACAAGGAAAGTAAAGAGGAAGAAATTGTAAGAATGAGTGCACAGAGACCTTAAAAGGCTTTTCCAGATGGAGGCTGCTCTCATGCTGTATGTTTGAGGTGATACTAGTGTCCAGCAAAGGGAGGTCGCAGTGAGTGGAGGTTTTACTGGACAGCTGTGATTGATGCAGCTGACTGTGTACTTATTGATGGAGCCCGGACATGGCTTTGTGCTCATATATTGCTGTGTGTGCGCATCAGTATTCACATCCTGAAAAGAGCCTTACAGTAGGAAGGGAGCTGTCCATGGTCCTGAAATCAGCCAAACCAAAGCCTCAAAAAAGCAGCTCCCTCGCTCACCAACTTTGATGACTTTGTGAGGAGAGGCTTTTAATTGATTCCATCATCGCACGCTGTTGGCATGTTTCCACATCAGTAAGACCAAAGAGTGTTTGTAAGGAGCTGAGTTTCATCTCTAGAGGATATAAAGATCCAAATCCCGCTAATCAGCTCGGGTACAGTTCGGTCTTTATTATGATCTCGGAGGACAGTTAATTTGCAGGGGAAAGACTTTATAGCGCACAGTGCAGCGTGGTGCAACATGACAAATGCAACATTCATCCGCAGCCATAAAAGAGCAGGGTAGCAGTGACTCACTTCCTCTGCAGTTACAGCTGATAGACTATGGACTTAGCAGCTTGGTGGCTTGGAGACATGATAGGCTGAACCAGTTGTGAGAGGACAGGTTAGACAAGAAATAAATAGCATGATTAGTGTGTAATTGTTTTAACAAAATTGGAGCATCAGCATTTTTTATGCCTTTTTCCATGTCAGATTAATGGCACATTGAGTGGGCATACTGTACTAAAGACACCAGCAGATAACCCGGTTCCAGACCTCCGCATAATGTCCAATTTTTTTGTTCAGTATTCAGATAGGTCTGGTGTTATACTCATTGGGAGCTATAGAGCTGTGTAGGTGTGATTAAGAATGGGGACGTCATGTTTGCGTGCCAGAGCCAGAGAATGGCTACATCCTTGACAAACAGCAACAGAAAAATCGGCAACAAGCTGTTTGTATTTTCTTAAAGTTCAGTGGGCTGTCAAAGGGCCTGTAGGCCTGTGGCGTTGGTTGTGGTTGTTGTGAGGGGAAAAATGAATCTGGTCTTTAAATAGTAAGTGGTAGAGTTTTTTCAGTCGCAGATGGATGGGTGGAAAAGAGGACAGGGATCGGCTGAATTGATGGATCCATTAAACCTTGGGTTTATGAGAGGAGTTGCATTCACTGAATTTGCACCTGTTTTTCCAAAGCTGCAGATTAGCAACGTTGCAAAGCTTTTTTTCTTCTCTTTATATATTTCTTTAATTCCATTATGCTTGTTTAGCAAACATCCTCACTCAGGATGTTCAGAGAGCATGCAGAATGAAGCTTAATGTTCAAGGGGTTACGTAAAAAGAAACCGCGTGCGCACGTATTTATGTGTATGCGTGTGCATGCTCGGGTGTGTGAAATGCACTGAGAGCCAAAGCATGTTGCCTTCAGATCGTAAAACCATATAAAGTGAGAGCACTTCTGCGGCAACTTTTAACAACGTGCACCAATGTTTCATTTATGAACAGCACAAAGTCAGCGAGGAAGACTGAGTGAGTAGAGTGAGGAGGGGAGCCAAGAAATAGGAAGGGGGAAGAGAGAGGATGAGGATTGGACGAGGAGGAAGGTCAGGCAATGGCCGGAGTTGTCTTGCTATGAGCTAAGACTGTGTTAAGCTGGAACATTAATGAGCGTAATGAGGAACACTGAGAGGAAAGGAACTCCATTAGCAAGCTAATTAGGAAATTTCCTGTGACATATCAATGCCAAGTTGGAGAATCCTATTCTACTGACAGCAGCACAAATCCACTTAATTCAGCTTTAGGTGTTTCTATGGAAGTGCCATATTATGTACTTTAAATATTTAATAAGTCATTTGATTTAGGGCTGCAACTAATGATTATTTTCATTATTGACTAATCTGTAGATTATTTACTGGATTAAATCAGTTCATTTTAAAGTTTATTCCTGTCAGAATAGTGAAGTAAGTGGAATGAGTCTGTTCTGATTTCTTGACAAATTTCAAATGCTCTTTTTGTCCAACAGACTGTCCAAAAAATGAAACATTGCTTAAATGATAACTCAATTATCGTAATAGCTGACGATTATTTTGTTGTTTGTTGAGTAATCGACTAATCAAATAATCATTACAGCTCTAATGTGATACTGCAATTAAAAATTTAGCATAAATCTATTAAACAAACACATTATCTTCGAGAAGTCTGGCAGCTCCTACCAAGATTTAAGTTAGACAGTTTAAACATGTATATACACAATCATACAGCCCAACATTGGCATGTACATATCTACTGTAGGTGTTGTTTGTGAATGAAGTTAGAAATAACAGCACCAGCCTCGTGGCCAATACTCATTTTTTTGCTTGATTTTTAAATCATGAGAATGGTATCCTGAGTTCATCACATATCCCTGCCTCCATCTCCCTCCCTATTTACATCATAATGCTATGATCATCACACAATCTTCCCTGCCTCAAAATCTATATTGCCCAGCCTGACACAGATTGCAGCTGGCATTTTAATAGACCTATATGTCTGGATATGTGTTAGTGTATAAGTTTAGGTCGGCTGCAGTTTCGCTTCTTTATTTCTGTTGAATCTTTAAACCAGAACTAGAGGAAAACATCCTGGTTTAAGTCACTTACATCCTTCATCCTGTGTTTTTCTATGAGCCCTTTAAACCAGAGTGTTTTTAATGGAGTCTCCTGCTGAGTTTGAAGACGATACATTCTTGAGACACGCACACTAAGAGTTACTTGAGGCTAATTGTGAAGTTTTACAGAAAGTTTTTTTCTTTCATTTTCTTTATTTATTTTCTGAGCTTTGCGTGTTCAGTAGTGTGACTTCACAGCAAGTACAAAGTTGTCTCTTTGCATCTCATCTCAGGTCCCTGGAGCTGAAATACCTTTGATTGAAGTAGATTTTCCTGAAGCACTTAAGTCATTATATCAGTCTATGGAGGAAAGACTGAGAATGAACCCTTTTCTATTTATTGCATACTCAACTGACATGTTAAAGTGAATGAAATGAGAAGGAAGTGACCCAAACCCTGATTTACATTTTATATGTATTTTTCACACTCCTCCATGCAACCACTTAACCTGCACATCCTCATCTCCACTAGCATTCAGGACATTCAGCAGATGAGCTTTTAAAAGGAGGAAAATACAGTAAGTCTCCCATGGAATTGTGGTTGAGCTCAAATTACCCTAGTTGTTCTGTAGAGTGTAAAGTGGTGAGAATTGGCAGGGAGAATAAAGCCAGGGGAGGTGGGTTTTACGCTACTGGCTGTAGTAAGCATTGTCACAATGTAGGCTAAAGCATCTTTGGAGAGCTCTTTGCCTTTTGTGCAAATTCAGTCGGTTTGGATAAAGTACTTGGGGGGGTTTACAAGATTTAATGTCCTATGTTGTGTGTGTGTGTGTGTGTGTGTGTGGTCTATTCAAAAAAGGAAGGTCAAACAAAATAATTTTCTCTCCCAGCAGTAATAAGTAGCCAGGCCACTGGCAGAGATAGTCCTTTAAATGGCCTCAATCCTGAGGCTGGACCCTGAAAATGCTACAGCATCTTGTTTAAATTAGAATTCAGCTGATTCAAATTCTGAATTGAAAATGTGTGTCAATAAAGGTCAAAGCAGAGATGTCTCAGTGACTCAGATGCCTCTCTGGTCCTGAGTTTCCCTGCTAGAGACAGTCAGACAAAGGTTGACTAATGTTACACAACAATATTTACCTCATGTTTGCTAACATTAGCTATCATTAGCCATCATAAGGTTACTGGTCATACCAGACCAAGTAAAGCTATAACTGCAAAAAAAAAAATCGATTTACAGCAGCAAGCCTACTGCTAACACTTTCAAACTGACTTAAGTAGTCATGACAGACTGTAATGGCTGTTGCTGCAGTCACAGTAACTTCAAACTCAAAGAGAATACTTACTATTTTATGTGCATGAGTTACAAAATACTCCTTACACCTCCTGGGTTCTGTTATCAGTGTACATATAGGCTTACGTCTATTTCTATATGCTCTTTAGTTGTTTATGAAAGCCACAACAATCATATTTACTCCTGAAATGTAATAAATATCAGAAAAATGGAGATTATAATCTACTCTGATGGACTCACATGTTAGGCTCATGGTACCATACATATTACCCCAGCTGACCCCTGTGATGGATTACTTTACTATAACAATCCAAATCAAAGCTGCAGTATATGAGAAATGAAACATTTGTTAAGATGCACCCAGAGCTCAGTGCTTAGGGCTCTGCGTTCCTGCTGAGTGGAGCATGTGGTAGCTGAGCAGGGAAGTCTGTGCCAGCTGGCTTGACTGCTTTCTGTGATAGGGAGGTTTGACATATGATGCAGCAAAAAAAAACAACCTGACTAGCTCCAGTAACCACCATCCTGTTACTAAATAAGGGTGGACATTTATTCATCATGTGGTGAAATATATTCAGGTGCAGTGATGTTTCACTGGCTGAAACTGTTCACTCGCACATTGACTGAATGCAAGAGGTTATGCCTTGTTGTGCAATATATCACTGAGATCTGATCTTTTTTCTTAGTGTTTTAAACAGCCTAATGAAAAGACAGAGAGGATCAATATCTGTAATGGCAGTCTGTGAAGGACCAGCTATGACAAATCAATCTGGCTAGAGAGGTTTTATAGGGAAAGCAAGCATCAGGATTCTAATTTAGTCAAAAACACTGAAATAAAACAAAATATACTGCCATGTGGATTGCTTAAAGCTAAATTACAGAATCCTAATGGCAAAAATCCCTTAGAAATAGGTTTTTCTGAGTAGTTTCTCAGCACTAATTTATTGCCAACTGCACCTTTAACTCCTGTCTTTTTTTAGTCACAGTAGCAGCAGATCTGTCAGCTACCATCTCCACAGTACTGGATAGATTGCTGTAAGATTTGGTACAGATGGTCCCTAGGGGATGAATCCTAAAGACTTTGGTTATCTAGAGACTTTTACTCTAGTGCCACCAGTGGGTTAATATTTTTGGCTGAGAGAAACGTCTCAGCATAAATTGGATGAATTTGCCATGAAATCTGATACATCTACTCAGGATGAATTGTAATGACTTTGTTGATACTCTCTCTTTTCATTTAGCGCCATCATTGGGTTAAAATTTAAGTTCTTCAGTAATTTTGTTTTTTGACCAAATACCTGCAAAACTAATGACATTCTCATCAACCTCAGCTGTACTGTTTATTGCTAATTAGCAACTGTTAGCATACCACTCGAAACATCAGCGTTTTGGCATTGTCATTGTGAGCATGTTAGCAAGCTGATGTTAGCATTTCACCCAAAGTACCATTAATACCATAAACCATTAGTACCATAAATTTGGCATATGAAAAGCTTTTTTTTCCTTAAATGGTAGTTTTCATTAAATGGAGTTCCACATTTTCACAAAAAAAGTAATTTTTTGTAGAAGAAAAAGAATGAGAAATTGATTGAGTTCATTTTATGAAATTTAGCTTTTGAACAGTAGTGTGAATGACAGCAAGAAATTGATCCCTTGGTGTAAAGTTTCTGAGAGGAACATGAATTGATCAGTTTGAAAGAAACAAGCACTTTTTGAAGTCAATACACTGGCCTTTTCAGCAAAGGCAACCCTAAGAACAAAGCACCCTGCTGCTTCTTTTGAATGCATATATTTGGATTCCTGGTATGTTGAAGGGAAATGCTTCAAACGGGGAAACAGGGGAAAAGGCCTTGTGTCAACACAGCAAGTTTGTGCTACATCAGTTGGACAAAAACTCTGCTGCATAGTTCACCGAGGAGACAACTTTCATAATGTGAAGTCAGGGGTTACATTTCTAGCGACAGCACTTTGTGTTGTGATCTGTCAATGTTTGCAAGTTTCTGCACAGCATTTCTTTTAGTCAGTAACCTTTAGCATTCACATTTTAGAAATATACTGAAGGAGAAAATAAAAAAAGACGCAGGAAAGAGGCCTGAACCACCATCTAAATGGTAGAAGATGGAGATTTCCTTGCTACTTGTAGGGTTTCCCTTTTAACATGCAGCTGTAAAATTAGTGTGACTGTCACTGTTATGAATGGTAAACGTAATTATCTGATTTTGCACTCTCATTCAGTGCAGAGGGTGCCTGAGCTTGAATCTACATGTAAGTCCCCAGTTGACTTGTATGTTATGCATCAAAAGCAGCAAAGGAGGTGATGCTGATAAAGAGCTGCTTTGAAGCAAAAGACCATCACACTAGAGAAAAGATCTGTCCTTAAATGACTTTATTTCATTGTAAGTGTGTCTTAAAGTGTATTTAAAGTCATAATAGCAACGTCAGTTGGTCAGTCAGTTTTTCCCAAATGGTAAATGTCGGATGCATTGCCTTGAAGTTTGCTACAGACATTCATAGTACCCAAAGGATGAATCCTAATAAGCCTGGTGATCCTGTTACTTGTCGATGTAGTGCCACCATGGGGTTAACATTTTTAAAAGTTTTTAGGGTAAAATATTCATAGTTATTAGATGAATTGTCATACAATTTGGTAAAGATATTCATGGTAGCCAGAGGATGAATCCCTGTGAATTTAGTGGTGATCTGATTTCTCGTCTTGTGTTACCAACTGGCCAAATTTTGCCCTTCACCAGTGAAATATCTACAAGAGTGGTGTAGTATTTGCCACAGACATTCTAATGTTAGCATTTAAGTAAAAGAAACAACTTCTTTCTGGAGAAAGATCAAAAGTGTAGAGTGAAATATTAATGTTATCCAGGTGAACTTTAAGAGGCAGTTTCCTCTTCCTGCTTAGTGCTGTGAGACTCTAGTTCTGAGATGGAGCGCTGTTTCCATACACGCCGTTGCTCTCCGAAAATCCTCTTACTCCATACACACACTCAACCATATACATGCACGGTTGCACACACTCTGTCTCTCCCTCTCATTTTCTCCCTTTCTCTCTCATACACACACACAAATACTCATACTCACACTCACACATACACGCACGCAGCGTGGATTTGTTTTCTCTGTGATGAGAGGGATTATGGGATAAAGGAGGCGAGGCCATGGCAGTTTAGTTCAGTTCGGACCAAAGCTGCTCTCAGCAGCAGCACAATGACAAACACAGATGAATGTCTGGCTACGCACTGGAGATCCGCACAGCCGCTAACGCCACGGCCTCTGTATATTTTGAGCACAAGAGCCTCTGATTGGGATTCTGAAGTGGCGGTGGATGTGTTTTTCTTTCGGATGACTGAAGATCAGCAGAAGCTGAAGCATCTGGGTGAAATCCGTGGATGGCAGCAGAATCAAGAGGAGTGAAACTTTAAAGCCCAAGAGTGTCGAGATGGATGCGTTGCTTCTAAGGATGACTAGAATATCAGCTGTTTTTATTTAGTTTTCCTCGCAGTTGGTGTTAATTGAAGCATTGAAGCTATGTGTACTTGTTTAGACACATGAAGTATCATCAGGAAACTTTTTTGTTGTCTTTTTCTTCCTCTACATGACAGCTGATCTACAGGATGACTCAAAGTGTCTGACACGTTCACCAGCGGCCTCACTGTACTCCAGTGGAGCTTTTAATCTAAGGACAATTTTCATTTTCACATCCTGTGAGCTATGACATGACTGACTGATGTATTCAACCCATCAACAACACAATATGGGAATCGATCAGCTGGATTCGTACGGCGATGACGTCCTCATATAGTATGAATTTTCACCTATTTTAAGATTTTGTAGTATGACTGATGACAGCTCATTTGGGCCCTTCTCAGTGGCAAAGGTCAAAGAGCTGCAACAATAACTTGTGACATCCCAGCACGCGACACCGCACACTGAGAGAATATGCTGTGTAACAGAATTTTGGTGCTGAAAAGCCATTAATCATTTCGTTATTATTACTGTAGCGATGCATCAGTTTGCCATCATAGATTTGAGGTCAGGACAATAAACACGTCTTCGTGGTTTATGGCCATGATAGAGGAAGTACTCTCACGGATAAATCAATGAGAATGAAGTGCATAGATGCTTGAATTCAGTGGCATTTCTCTGGCTTGATGATCTTTTGTTGAATTTGTGGCTATTTCTATGGAGAGTTGTGGAACGGGTGCTTTATGATCTGTGCATGATTAGTCACTGTAGCATGTGGAGCCAAGTTGATTCACAAGGGTGATCTGCTCAACCATTATTGGATGAACATGTTTCCATAATTCATGCTGAGGTGCCACATCGGGGGGGCTACTCTCCTCTCCCACCCCCCCACCCCACCCCCCCCCGCCTTTCCCCCAGTCCCACTCCCCTGAAATCCTCAGTGACATTGTTAGCGCAATCTTGCGATAAGCGAATCAGCTATCACATCGGTGCTTTTCCTCGCAGCGCACGTACTGTTTTGCAGAGCGACCACCACGGCGCTGGCCCGAACATGCAGCCATCGATTGCCTATCCACTGAGACGATGAGCTGTTATTGGACCGCGGTCGATTGCACTAAGCAGTGCCATCTCACACTGCGAGCCATGCACCGAGACACAAGAAGTCACACTAATTGGAGTGAGAGAAAGAGCGTCTCTGGGTAGCTTTATCCAGAGAGGGGGATAAAAGATTTATAAATTCACCTTTGATTCCTTTCTTAAATTATTTCACTCATGAAATATGTAGATACAGTTAGTGTGATGTTTATGTATGAGTTGTGTTCTCTGTAGATCATCTCCTCTGTACAAAACCCTTGCAAGGAATCTTTGATTAGTTACAGCTGAGTGAAACTACACCTAAATCAAGTGGAAACAGTCTTGTTTTCAGAATAAAAGATTTGACTTTACATTTCTCTCACCGCACTAAACTTGTATTTCTATAAAGGCGATGGTCAAGCTGATTTTCCCGCCCCTTTTTTGTTTCAGCCATAAGAACAAAACGTCGGGCTGGCCACCCCCTGGCCCCGGCGCGTGGGGCGGACTGCAGGGGCCTCCTTACAGCTGGGACAGCATGAACAGCACCAGGGAGGGACGGGACTGCCTCACCAAGTACGTGTGATCACAAATACAAGCATGAGCGCTCTTTAATGTGTGGAAGCCATCTGTGAACACACAATCAAATACCTAGAGTTTCCACAGTCACATCTGGCCACATCGTGGCAAACCACTTGAGAATCACAGTGTGGATTTATGCCTGTTTAGTATGGTTATGAGTCATAGTGAATGGTCCTCATAGGGCACATCTCTAATGGCTCCAGGTTTCCAAGCCTAGGTTATCATGACACAGCCAACTGCCTTGTCCCACACACCCAGGTGTTCATCAAATCACCTATCCCAGAATGTTGTGAAATGGGAATAAAACTCATACATGAAAAGTGATAGAAATAGATAGAAGCTCTGACTGGATCTGGCTGGCAGTATGGATGGGCATAACAGAACTCATCTGAATTTCAGATTAGATCAGATGGTTACATTTAGCTTGATTGTAAGTGCACAGATGAAAGGCAGTTTGGCTTCTATCCAGAAACTGGAAACAGTGCGTATAGATTTAGATTAAACACAGGCCAGAATGGAATACACACTGTCTGTGTAAATTTGTCATGCAGGGAGAGACCTTCTGCCAGGTAAACATGCAAATCCTCAAGTCGGGCTGGCGTTGGGGGCTTGGCAGAGAGAACGTCACACTGTGTATCCAGCTACATGTAAACACTGTTGAACAGGCTCTCTGTGCACATCTCTGACTTCTCTGTCAGTGTGAATTTTTTGTAATTTAATTACTGTCTTTTATGATGGTAATCGTTGGACTTCTACTGCTCAGTGTCCTGTTTTCTCCTAACTTTTTTTGCCCTCTTCATTCCTTCTTGTTATCTATTCTCTCTCACCACATTTGCCACTTTTGTTTTCAATTTTTCTCTCCATTCTCCTCTCTTCACCCCTCAATGGCCTCCCTCTATTTTCTGTATTTTCCCTTTGACCTTTCCTTCCCCTCTGTCCTCTGCTCTCCAGCTGCCCTCTCTCCGCTTCGCCTCCTTGACATCAATTCCTTTCCCGTCCATCTCCCTGCTTATCAAACAGTTGTTTTTGGGTTTTTGTGGCTTCACTTCACTTGACAAATGCAGCATGTTATCTCCCAGCTTTTTGTTTATCAGCAATACAGTGTACCTCATAGGTTTATGATGGGGTTCCCAAAGGCTTTCCTTCCCTCTCCTTTCCTTTTCTTTAACCTTTATCTCTTGCCTTCCCTACCCCTTTCTTTTCCTCCTCTTCATCACTCCCCCTATTAAACTCTCCCCCTCCTCTCTCCTCACAACGGGGGAGGCAAATATGACGAGGATGACAGTTCTGGCTATGTGGCTTTGTTCCCAGAGAAAAGCTGATGGCTTTAGAGGTGGTGATTGAGTGTCACAATTGGATTTCTGTGAGACAGGGTAAGAAAGAAAAAAGAGAGAGGGAAAGAGAGTGAGTAAAGCCAATGATTTATTTAACTACATTGGACAGATAACTCTCCTAACCTTACCTAACGTGATCTAGAAGGTTTCTGAGTGCTACGCTCTGCTGGAGCACTATGTAACAACATGTCTGGTAGTGCTGATATATATCAAGATATTGAACATTTATTACATATTTCAACTGAGAAACAACTCAGTGCTATGATACAAGTGCCTAGAGGTTTTTGTTTTGTCTTGCTTGGGTTTTTCTAGGATGTTAGTAAGGTGGTTTTTCCTCCACCCACAAAGATGAGCGACCACAGGGTCCTTGGGCTGACGGAGCAGCCAGTCATTAAAAGGCAGAGGAGCGCTATGGCCAACTGCAGAGGTCTGGTGGCCGGCACTGGTCTGACACACCAGGAGTCCATGTGGTAGAGGGCGAAGCACCCTCAGCCCCTTGGCTGTCTCATTATTGAGGAAGGGGCAAATACTCCCAGTGCTGTAGCTGACATCTCCACAGCGTCGTCAGTGGTGAGGTTCAGGCCTAACTAAGCAAAGTTAAATTCCTGTAGAATCAAAGTCACCTTGCCATGGATCCATCCTCATCATTCTCCACACTGGATGGAGATATCAAAGAATAGTTATGGCAGTTATATCATCAAATCACCCAGCCATACTTGTATACACGGTCAAAGTTTATGCTGCCTGGTGGCCAAGGCTAGGTTAGGTAGGTTTGCTAAGCTTGTTATGTAACTCTAGCATGCTACTCTTTGTTCTATTCACCCTGTTACATCTTTTTTGACTCATGGTAGTTATCTAAGTCCTTTACCTCCTCACGATGAAGGACTGTAGAATATAGGTACATGAACCTAAACTTGACCTTGGTGTGACCCAACCATTTCTCCCAAGGATTGTGTTAATATGCAGTTATTTTGCATTGTGGATTTGTTTTACAATTACGTTTTTCAGGATATGAAATGTAATGTTTGCTTAGAATTTTCTTTCAGTACCAGGCTGCTGAAATATATAGTTAAGTGTAGACATCTAAAATGACAATGTAGGTTGTGAATAACGGATAGAAACCACAACAGTTACTTGTGGTATGAGACCTGAGCCTGGGACATAAGTGTGAATTAAAGGGTGTGCTTGCTTCATCCTATTCATTCTTCCACAATCGAGAGCAACACAAGAATTTGACCTTTTGTTTTCAGCTTTCCCCTGACCCTCTGACATCCTCGTGCTGCCCTCCTGCGGGATTAAACCCCACCGACCCCGACGGGGGGAAGATGAGCCGGCGTCGCAGATTGGAACATGCTTCATTACAAACAGATTTAGTTTGAGATTTCTGCGCCGTATGTACAATACAGCACGATGAGATAATGAGAGAGAGAGAGAGAAAGAGAGAGAGAGAGAGAATGAGAAAGCGCAAGAGGGAAAGAAGGGTGGGAGGTGGGGCAGAGATTGAGACTGAGCCGAATTGGTTGGAGATAAAGTTGAATTCCGTATGGTTGAAACACGGTTCATCATCAGGCCAGATTTAGGCAAGGTTGCAGGTTTATATTTTGTAGTAACTCGCTAGATATCCATCGGTTAAGCTGTGAAGACTGGGACGGATGAGGCAGGAAATTCATATGCTCTGCTGTGTGGACAGTAGAAGCAGACAAAGATGGAGTGGATGTTGGCCAGGTAACAATAGACACCCTGCGCAGGACTTTATGTGCAGAGAGGGAGCAACGGCTGCCAAGGGAGCTTTTTAAGCTGTGAAAGAGGGAGAGAAGGAGGGAGAGAGGGAGGGAGAAATAGAGACAGAGAGAGAATGAGTTAACCGCACTGAAAGTGTGTATCACCTCTTAATTAACAGGCACTCTGCATTCTCAGTGTCCTGGCTGAGACAGACAGAAGTTCAGCAAGCAGGAAGGTTTAATTTAATATGGTACATTTACATTTCAGTGGTGCTCTCATCTTGAGTGACTCACAATAAAGCTAATAAAAAGGGCCAACTGAAACTTCACCAATGTTGGTTGCCACATATAACCACCAACAATTCTCATAAAAGCCCCACCATCTTTTATCATCAGCCCGTCAGAAAGAGCATACGAGGTGAGAGCTACATGAGATGCTGCGGGAAGAAAAAATCAAATAAAAAATAGTGACTTCAAAAGACCAAAATGCAATGCAGTCACATTTGCTCAACTGGAAATTTCTTGCTTTCCTTCTCCGGCTATGCATCACTATTGATATGACTTTATCCACCTAAGCATAAAACTGAAAAAGCAACAGCCTCAGGGGTTTGTGGATCACATCCACACAGATAAAAATGACTGTTGATAAAACTAAAGAAACCGCCCAGAGCAAAGCATTAAACTTAAAAGTTAGCTATAAAAGACTTCCAGTATACCCTTGAAATGTCATTAAAAACACACAAGTACCTTTGCTGATCCTGTGAGGTACATCAAACCTCAACTGTTTGAAGCTGATTGCAAAGCTATATGGAAAATACTTTATGCTTTCACTTATTTATGAAGCCTCTGAGAAAGGTTTGAAACTTTATTTACATGAAGAATTAATAACAAGTGGTTCATGTACTTTGATAATTATGGAGCTAGTAATCAAGGGCAGCAGAAAAAGATAAGACAGGACCTTTATAGAAGTAGATGTACAATGCTTTTGCACTTTAAAAATGAATAATTGCGACTTGATTAAACGATCAGTACACTTTTATTTGGAGTAGTCCACAGACTTTTATATGGATGTAAGAGGCAAATTGGTTCCAGATTGAAAATTCCAGGCGTTTTATAAATGCAGGACTTGTGCTCTCTTTTATAAGTGGCTCTTAAGCATAAAATGTTGCGCTAATGGCCAAACCTGAGCCAAGACTTTGATTTATGAACAGCTGATCGTGTAGCTCAAATCATTTGTTCCAAGTTTAATGATATCTATCGAGGTTAAAACTATTTCTACTGTAGGAATGCAGTCATTAATTGAATTTATATATATATATATATATATATATATATATATATATATATATATAT